>CABFPE010001316.1:0-48291 GCA_900660155.1 Hofstenia miamia | reverse complement strand
ATGAATATCTCAGGTGCAGTGGCGGTGAACGTATCAATTATTTAATCAAGGGTCCCAAGTTGTTTCACGGCATGATTTCAATTTTGTCAAAAATGCACAAATGATAAATGAAATTCTCAAATAATATTATAATACGTTTTACTTATGGTGAATATTTCAAGGTTTGCTAGTTGGCACTATTTCGATGACAAATATGACTCCTGACATGTATCAGGTTAATGTTTATATATTTCTTCGGGATCTTATTTTTTTGTAAATACGCCATTTTTGCGCTATTTCTTTTAACAACTCGTATATGTCACTTTTGCGCTGATATTTCAAGACAGCTCAAGCATATGCACTGTTATCGTTTGCTAATAACATGTTTATATTTTAAGCTTCTATTGGGGCTTAGTGACTAACACATGTTAAAATACAGATTCAAAATATTTGAATATAGCATGCTATCATATGACACAATGATAACGAGTTAATAAATTAGTTATAACTTATATAACTGTCTATAAAATGGGTTGCTTTTAATCATGATGTACTGGAAAACTGTAAAGGAAGATCTTTGCTGCTTCCATCAATTGCAGGTGGTGACAACTAAAAATGTTTGATATTTATCAGGCAGAAGGCAGTAAAATGGCATAAAGTCAAACATACTACGATGAGAAAATAAGAATTAAATAAACAGAGAGTTTGTCTAAAATTTGATAAACTTTTTTATTCAAAGCGGTTGCATGTAAAAATATTCTTTGAGCACAATATTTTTAAAAAAACACCGAACTAAAACGAGCCCCATTCAAAGATTTTATGTGGCGAACCGAGCCGAACTTACACAAAATTTAAACGAGCCGAGAAGAGCCGAGAAGAGCCGAGCTGAGCTTGGAAATATCGGCTCCTTGACAAATCTGTATACAGTGCTTTGCCCATTGCATTTTATTTATTAAATTTGATACATAAAATAATCTCTAGATACTGTTATTATTTTCTAATACATTTTGAACATCTAAAAGGAGGCCTCCAATTATCATTCCCATAGCCTCAATGCTATTGGTAGTATATATTTAGGAAAAAATGTATTTTTGTTCAAAACACTTTTAAATTGTTTGTTAAAACAAGCTACCTTTGAGCTCTTGGTGGGTGTGCATCGCCATTTGCTGAGAGTGTGTCCACGACTAAGGAAGCGGAATCTGAGCTTGTAACAAAGTACAAAACAATCCCAACAAGAGAGATTACATGCATGGCGTTTCCAAGATCTCCCATTGTATGCATCGTATCAAACCACATCTCTTCTGATTTCCTGCAGGATAGTCTTGTTAGCTTGGCTAAAATCAAATACCTAATGTCATTCCTGAACAAATATCTTTGAGATTTCAGCATGTAATTATGATAAGAAACCCATTTTATATTTTTGTAATTTCCTGTAAAAACGATTAATAACACATTAAAATTCATTATACCAGAAGAAATCTTAAAAATTGGTATATTAGAACCAGTTATATTATGAAACCATGTTCAAAATCCTCCACATTTATGCCTATATTCATTTGATCAATTTGCATCCAAAAGTATTACATCTATTTAATAAAAAAATTGAATGCATTGAACCTTGCAATAAAAGAGTAATATGTTTATATTAAAAAAATGCATACCATCATCAGATACTTCTGTAAACTTGGGATTTTCTTTGAATTTATAGTATAAGGTTTTATAAGTAGCTTTGGATCCCAACTTTCCTATTGCTGTGTTTGCACAATCGTTACATTTTGTGGAGTTACACACATAATTGGGGTTATAACCTGCTAATGATGTTGAGCTCAAATCGAAGGTTTCCTAAGGACTACTCTAAGATTCAAATTATATATATATATATATATATATATGCCCCATTTATTCGTAGTAGCCTGCTGCAAATTTTTCAAAATATTACTTTTTCCACAAATTTTAAAAGCAATTTTTATAAGCATCACAAAAAATTAGTAGGGGGTCTTCCGACAAAGTAAACCATTTTTATCTGCCTCAATTAGCTTTGAAATGTCTGGTGCATCCATAAAGATGTTATGCAGAAGATAGACTGTTTAAGATTCATTTGGTTGCACTATGTATCGAAGATACCCTATGCAAAGCAATTTTAAAAAGGAACTTGAAACAAAGTGAAATATACCAGCTTCAATAATGTATTACATGGAGATTCCAAGTAAATTTCAAAATACGGCGCCTTGCATTGCTGGGCTGATCGCATATAGTGCGTACTACATCAGGAGTCAAACTATGTTTTCTGTAGTTAAACACTATAGTTCCGAGCAAATTTCGAATTGAAAATTTGGACCAATTTATGTGGTGGATTTGTAGCATTTTTTGTGGCTTAGTTTCGTATGCACTGGTCATTTCTCAGTTTTCAAAAGAAGATACTTTTGGGATTTCTTCAAAGAAATTACTAATTTTCACAATTTTTGAGGTTCTTTAAGACTTAGTGCTTACAATTGAGTTGTTTAAGGTAACCAAGTTGAAATCGGGTTTGCAGCAGAGCCCAGCAGATGCAGCTTGCCTTTCAATTTGAATTCCAGTAGCACCAAATATTGACATCCATAGAAATGTGTAGAGCAAAGGAGCAGACATTGTCCCATTGATGAATTCACGGAGAGTACGTCCCTTTGAGATTTTTGCAACAAACATCCCTAAATGTAGCCGGTAAAGAAAATATAATCTTTCTGATCTTAGCATATGCTAGAGCTTCAACACTTTTAACAAAAACCCCACAATAACTTGAATATCAATGATTCAAATTTCATAGTACAAAGCATGGGCCACTGAAGTGGCCATGTAGAAAATAAAATTGTACATGTTTAATAACCATAAACAAAGATATATTGATTTACATTGCAAAATCAACATAGGTATACCTAAAATAATAACTAGGACATATTTATATGTCTGTTAGTCATTAAGTAACTTGTTCATGAAGCTAAAATATAGTTGTGTAAGATTATTAAAATTTCATCATTGCCATTCAATGTAGAATGGCAGTCATTAGAAAATTGACAATTATACATTTCATTTGACCATATTTTTCTAGCCGTTCAATTCTCTTAGATTATCCTTCTAGAAAGATTAGGTAAATTGGTCTACCAAGTATTTTGCTTAAGTTGGTTTTACAGTTCAATTCATGGAAAATGTTGACAGTGTTGTAGCAAAAACTACATAACCTTCGATCAAGCTTTGGCTACATCGGCAACTATTAAAATTTTATGCCAACTATGTCTCTCTACAGATGGCCCACCCAAAATTGTTCAGCGTAAATGAAAGAGGGGACACTATCCTGTGGTTATTTTCGGATTTTGTATATCTTTAGAAGTACATGAGTAGAGACAAAGCTTATGTAAATAATTATATACATTCATATTTTGCATTTAAATTTTTAAAACATGTTCCGCTAATTTTCGAATTCTTAGTAAATATTTAGAGTTTTTACTCATATTTCAGAATAAATTCAGCAGTCATATTTCAGGAAGGACTTGAGAAAAACGAAGGATTTTTAATGATCCAAAAATATTACAACGGAAAGCAATCAACGGCGCCCCAATCAGACTTGTCAACGAACCAAGCATATCCGAGCCGAGCAGAGCTTGAACACAGTATTTGATATACAACAAGCCCAAAACGAGCCTATTTTAGGCAAAGCAAGTTTATAGGTCTGCTTGTTAATTTTATTATGGAGATTTTTTCTTATTTTTTGCAGTCAGTACGCCTTTCCTATAATCTTATTTAAAAAATGTTTATTAAATAATAGGAAGAGCTATGTAAAAAATTCTTTGAGCACAATTTTAAAAATATACCGAGGTAAAACGAGCCTCATTCAAAGATTTTATGTGGCGAGCCGAGCTGAGCTTGGGAATGTCGGCTCGTTGACAAGTCTGGCCCCAATTATGTCCTGGATGATCTACTAAACATTTAGCCCGTACACGGGTATATTATCCAGTCTGCGCCATAACCTGACCCCAAAAACCCCTAAAAAGTTGCTATTTTGTAAGTGCAACAAGTCATTCAGTTTTTCAGAACAAATTTAGCGTTTTTAAGCACATATTTAAGCTAATTTACCTATTTATGTACATAAACGCCCTGTTTTAAATACATAAAAGTTTTGTCGTTATGCATGAGCTATGAATGTAAAGTTTCTTAATCTCTCGGCAAATTTCGTGTCAAAATTATATAAAAGTAAGACAATGATAACTTCAAAGATTGTTTTAAATTGTGAAGTTTTCAAAATCTATAACAAAACATCAAATTCGTTCAGCTTTCAGATGAAAACAGCCTAGAATATTATAATTACTTCAAAATTATCTAATTCTTACTGCAACTAGATTTCCGCAATTTAAAAATATCACCATAACATTATTTTTTAGTTTTACTACAAAAAACAACTTTGGATTGTAAAATATAATAGAACATGTGGTGGATAAGAAAAAAACGGCTCTATGTATCATATGTATCCATATTAATTAATTAATTGTATAATATATTTCATTTAAGCCTACTAACCAACTAAAGGACACCATGCAATCCACCAACCCCAGTAGAAAACTGTCCAGTTATCCATCCAATCCATTGGACCATCACTTGTTTCATAATCACCACCTTTGAGAATACGGTTNTCGGCAAATTTCGTGTCAAAATTATATAAAAGTAAGACAATGATAACTTCAAAGATTGTTTTAAATTGTGAAGTTTTCAAAATCTATAACAAAACATCAAATTCGTTCAGCTTTCAGATGAAAACAGCCTAGAATATTATAATTACTTCAAAATTATCTAATTCTTACTGCAACTAGATTTCCGCAATTTAAAAATATCACCATAACATTATTTTTTAGTTTTACTACAAAAAACAACTTTGGATTGTAAAATATAATAGAACATGTGGTGGATAAGAAAAAAACGGCTCTATGTATCATATGTATCCATATTAATTAATTAATTGTATAATATATTTCATTTAAGCCTACTAACCAACTAAAGGACACCATGCAATCCACCAACCCCAGTAGAAAACTGTCCAGTTATCCATCCAATCCATTGGACCATCACTTGTTTCATAATCACCACCTTTGAGAATACGGTTGCGATCAGCAGCACCCCCTCCGGAAGATATTTCTTGTTCAAATGCGTCACAATGGAATCCCAGTTGAATGATCCATTGAAAGTAAAATCCGATTGATTGAACATAGAGATTCAGTATGTAGAAGGTGTTCCTATAGAACAGAACTACAAGCATGATAAGCATTCCCAGAAGAAAGCAAAATTCAGAAATTCTTCTGATTCCCAAATGCGTACCAGACACTGTTGAGGCTGTTGCGAATATTGTTATGGCCCATATTAGCATGACCTAAACGTGAAATGTTAGATGATGCGAATTTATAAGAAACGCAGTTGATATTGCTACTATTTGGGGATAGCTAACCAGAGCTCATGTCTATGCTTCAAAATATTTCTGTCAAACGATGACGTAAGGAAATTTATTCTGAGTGCGATCGATCTTAATACAGTGCAAAATAATAGTTTTAACGATTGCGCTAAAAGGGCATACATTTTTATGCCGCTTCGAAATCTTTGCGTACGGCAAAGCTTTACGCATTGTAGTGTTGTTTTTTGTTATATTTTGTTGAATGTTTATCGCAGAGAGACTGATTGAAGCAAGCATGGAGTCCAAGTTAAGGAACAACAGTAGTGGTTTACCGATGATATATGGCATTGCTCAGAAAAGTAAGCGCTTAATACGACATGCACATTCAGGAAACATGGTTAGGAATAGAAGATAAATACAGAAGAGATTATGAGATTGAAGAGTGAACACAAGAGAATAGCTATGAAAATACTCTGAAAGTCAGCAATGAATAGCATTGAGATCTTGGCTACATCAATGTTGGGATACTTTGCAGGATTCGTTAGGAATAGTAAAAATGAGTTGAGTTATATTAGAAGCTCAGAAAGCTACAAGCAGCAAAAAACTCATACAATCTCAATGCGGATGTGACAAGAACTATTAAGTGTTGAGAAAACCGTAGAAGCAGAGCATTATGATTGAAGGAATATGTGGATACGGGACGTAATGGATCACTTTTAGAAGTGATAGATTAGAACCAAAGGTGATGAAAAAGAGGCTTACCTGAGATTGTCTCGCAGAAGACAATGTAATGAGAATACTTTACCAATACAGAAAACTGACAGAGAAGAAAGCAACAAGTTGTTTATGGGGTGGAGGTGTAGAGTGAAGATGAAGCAGAGATAATGTACGTAAAGAAATTGGCAATCAGAGCAAATTGGGCCAAAGTCTAATAGTAGTGTGTACCAAAGTTTTTCAACCATCACATGGCTAAAAGCAGGAAATAAATGTTATAGACATAACCACAGTGAGCTATAGAATATGAGAGCCAAAAAACAGACAAGAAATGTCATTGAAGTGATAACCATTCCTATTTTGGTAGATATAGAAGAAAGATTTGGTAGTGGTTGACGTGGAGGTAACATGTGGCAGAGTTGAAGGAATAAGGAGATTGTTAACGTTTAGGAAACCTCAACGTAATAGCCGAAAAATTGGGGGCACTATGAGCAGTAATCAAGAAGCACAAAGGAATAAACTGTAGAATTCGAGCATTCTACTAAGCGTTAGTATTAATAGTACTACGCAAGCAAAAAAGTTGTATAATAAAAATCCTTCAACTAAGACCACGATTTTATCAAAGCAATACAAGGTCCTTTCTCAGTGTAATTCTGTTATGATTACTTTCATCCTTCACACCCTTTGGGATAGCATCCACCTGACAAACATTAAGATGCTTTATCCTCAATTTCTGACAGTTTAAAATTTCATGTTTTAAGATTTGAATGAATTAATGACCTCAAAAGCTCGGTACACGTTGGATTTCCACATCAATTTAAATTACGTTGTTGAGACGAACTTACTTAGAAAACCATTATAACAAAAGGCCAGTTAACGAAGGACTATTCATAAGTAGTGTAAGGAGGCTCAAATTTAGAAATCAATGATGCTGTTATAGTTAACCACCTGCGTAGCTATTTGATTGAAAGACGCCGATTGATACATAATAAAGTCATATAATTTGCAACTCACTTGCACATTTATGAATTTGTATTTGATTTTAGATGAGCACTTGATAAACACAGTGAAATTGCTGAATTCTTATCAATCCCTAAAATTCCTATAGATCACCACTTAGATAATTGCCTTAATAATAATTAGGTTCGTGAAATTGCGATTTAGACATACTTTGTTCTAAACGTATGTGTGCCTTCGCCCACATGGTATGCGAATTTAACAGATGTGCTTAAACTCGATCGTTTTCAATCAATGTGTACAAAATGGATTACCAATGGCATTTCTTATAAAAAATCGTCTTTTAAAGTTGAAATTCTCCCGATTTCTTTAGAACTCCAAGTAAATGATTTGTTAATTATGAATAAATTAGTAATAACAAATATCACAAACATTTTCAACTTTATTTCGCTTTATTCTCCAAACTATAAGAACATGCGTTCTCAAGATCTAATGTTATTTCAAGTTAAAAAACTTGTAAACGAAAGACAGAATTATTCTATTTTAATCGTATATGTCGTTTGCTTAATTTTCTTCAAAGAACAGCTAACATTAATATATTTTATGATACTTTGATTTTTAAGATGATGCTGTTTGAATATGCCTTTGATCATCTCAAACTTAAATTTAATGAAAACTATCATTGTTCTAAATTTTTCGTTTTTGTTCGACTTGTATCAATAATTTAAATTGCGTTTTTTAATTTTTATTTGTAGTGCCATTATTATGGTAAAAAATCATTTTAATAATAAAAAAAAATATCAAAAAGTGGGAATTCATGCATTTAATGAAAACATCCACGTTTTTATTTTCTTCACTTATGGTGAAGGCTTGTATTACACTATTAAACTAAGATTACCCAGTTGTTTGAATTTGGGCTAGGGATGTGCAAGCTAATAAACTTTATAGCCACTAATACACTCACGTGCAACAGCCTTGAAACACAGTTTAAGGAATGAATATAAAGTATATAGCAAGATCAGTTTCTTTTATGGCTATTGTGTTTTATGTGGTATGTAGTTTGATTATACTAGCTTAAGCTTGAAGGTGTGATGTACATTATTCTGGGACTCTAGTTTGGCTTCGTACTAGGCCGGATCAACCAATTAGTAGTACAAGCCAACCAAAAAGTTGCAAAAGTCTAGGAAAACCAATTTGGATTTTATTCAAGACCTAAAGTGCAGGTACATGTGTAATATTCTAGCGTAGAACTTGGTATCGTTAATTAGAGCTTTTCATGTAGGATTTCGTCTCATGCTAGAAGAGAGAATTTACTACAAAATAGCTTGAAAAGAATGATGTTGCACTAATTTCATATAGGCGAGTGCATTCGTGTTGTAAAATTTATAAGGAGCAATCAATTGAAAAAACCTCGGGCAAAAATACACAAGAGTTATGTGAGGCGTTTTGCTGTCGTTCATTTTCCAAAAGAGTCGCTACAGTGTTTAAAATTAAGGGATTAAAGTCAATTTTTAGCAAGAGTCTTGCAAACTACTGTATATTCGCGGCCAGCTAAACATATATCAGGAAATTAACGGTTAAGAATGCGAACACTAAATGGTATTATACAATTAAATATCATGCTAATAGCGCTTCATTACAAACATTATAATTTGAATGAAACTTGCCATTAATTTATTTGTGTGCTTACAATGTAGACCTTTACAATTGATTTTTGCTGCTAATGCTCTGCTATGGCTAATGAGATATCGGCTGAAGCACTGGGTGTGCCAACAGCCAAGATTTTGTGCTAGGAACAAGCTTCGATTACTCATTATCTTCACGTCTCTATTTTGAATTTTTTGCTATTTCAATAAAAAAGTTGAACGATTATTACATATATCGGCCTAACTAATGGTCATTATAAATATAACATGTAAAAGTTTTTTACAATACTGTGCCACTTTGGAGATTTATCAAACTTCGAAATTGTGGTTTATATTAGTTTGCAAGATTACTTCGTATGTCAAAGGATTTATAAGTAGAACACTTGATTCAAATCGAAAGAAATACGCTTTGATGAAAATAGTCTTAAAATTAATAGAATTTCGAACCAAATCACTTCTCTCTTTATGATTCGTTAACGTTGTAAAATGGCAAGCAGTGACAAAACATGAAGTGCAACCTTGATCTTGATGTCGCAAACACTGAACCTAATCTCGATTAAACTAATTTTAATGACGATTGAGAGTTAGATACCTTTGGAAATCACCATTCTCATTTTGTTTCCTTAAATTTTTAAGTTGTTTTAAATTCAAATGTTTTATGCAAAAATATCATATAAAATTATTTTTTGCATTAATTCAATGCGGAATATTGTACAATGATAGTCTTCAAAGTTAGATCATGTCTTCTTCAAGCTTCTACAACACTGGAATTTGTTTTGCATTTTATTGCACTAAACCATGTTTACGAATACTTTACTAAGTTCCGTGCGTATTATTCTAACAAACAGGTCTCTACGTTTCTTAGACTTAGTTCCTCCCTTAAGAGATAACAGGGGATTTTCAAGAAATTATGGAATTTGCTTTGAAGTATTCGAATTTCCAAATTAACTCCAATGAGTCACTAGGCATTGATAACCCTACTAGAACTGCTTCAACGTTGTCTATTCATTCTCACTTTATAACTCATTAAATGAACATTCGCTCAGCATTGTCAAATCTTTATACATTCCTAAGTATTCTATACGAATACAGTCATTAACAGGGGTGGACTTGGATTGGGTATACCGGGGCTAATGTGCATTACACGAAGCAATTTCGTCTGCAAAATGTGATATATATATATATATATATTGTTGATTTCAAGGTGAATAATACGTAAATTGCCCCAAAATCTATAAAATATTCTCTTAGAAAAAAAGCAGCACTACAAATTGAATTGCTTCGCTATACAGAAAAATTTGGAATTGCAGGTCGATTAAGAAATAATTCGTGCAATGAATGCTGGTTACATAAATTTTTATAGTACTTAGAATGTGGAATGGGTAAATAACTTCAAAATTGCAGATAAACTTGAGGATGTGATTTATGTTTCATTCTTGATGGACTATCCTCAAAACAATAATGTTTCTGAAATATTTGAAGCCATATGCAAGAAATCAAGTAGCAATTATTTCACCAAAGTGTGCAAAAATGTCTTACATAGAGTTGACGATTTTCCTTACAGCCATTAAAAAAGTTTAAAAAATTTTTANCTTGATGGACTATCCTCAAAACAATAATGTTTCTGAAATATTTGAAGCCATATGCAAGAAATCAAGTAGCAATTATTTCACCAAAGTGTTGACGATTTTCCTTACAGCCATTAAAAAAGTTTAAAAAATTTTTACAACCGATTTGCATTTAAAGTGAAAATTCTAATGTATATTTGAAAGCATGATTTGTACTTGGCAAACAGCGCACATGAGCATATAAAGGCACCATCAATTATGATAGAGTTCATTTACACAAGGCCTATATACAACTAGGGTACCATCAATAGTAATGAGCATAAATGAAAATGATGAAGATCATTAGAATGTAAAATACATCTAGCAGTTTAAAAGTTAAGATCCAGAATACCAGCTTTATATGATCTTTGCAATCTCATACTAATAATGTGGAGGATCATGTGTATTTTAAATTACATCTATATAACACACTGACACGTCACACTAACCTGGTTAAAAATTGTTGATTCAAATGAAGGGATGAGGTATCTGATGCCTGAATTTATTTGTATTGCACCAAGCGCCAAACTGGGACAAATTCCCCAAACGGAAATGATGACTGAAATAATATCTACAAGATCGCCAATCCAGCCATAAATGCGTTCACCAATGAGAGGGTAAAAACAACTTTTTATTGTAAGTGGAAGACCTTCACGGAAGCTAATTATGCCCAATAATGCACCAACCAGAGTATACACCACCCATCCATGAACACCTAAGGAGTCATTTTTGTTATATTTGTGTGTTTCGAAACTCAGATTTGATCAAATTAATTATGAAAATATGTATGATATCCCCCATGGATTGAATAAATTTTTAAGCTGATTCCAACTTAAAAATTGTTCTTTGCCCTTGGTACTTCAACAATAATAGTGGCGTTTCTTCAAAAAAAACAATCAACAACCTACCCCAGTGAAATAGCGTGACGTTAAGTGCCATTTGAGCTAAGGTATTATCCGGAATCGAGGGGTCCCGTGTCATTCTGTTGTTACCCGTATAGTGCGTTATTGTTTCATATACGGAAAAGTAAAATAGACCAATTCCAATGCCACATGCAAAGAGCATCGTAAACCACGTGGCAGTGCTAAATTCTGGCTCATCTGTATCTTTTCCCAATTTAATCTTCCCTAAATGATTATCATAACTAATGGCAACTTATATATATATATATATATATATACATTAACAATTGCTCAAATTTAGTAATCATTGAATTAACTGGATGCAAAAGCTCATAAGTTGGACTACACAATTTACCCAGGCTCATATACATGTGTAGGCGTCAGTGGCGTATGCAGGGGGGACATTGTAGAATTCCGCCCCCTCCCCATGGATAAATTGGAAAATATTCTGCAAAAAAATGAAAAATTTAAAATCTAAGGTCGTGAAAATCCTGCGTACGTCCCTGGTTGCCATTATTTTTTGAAAAAGAGTGGCAGTGTAACATAAATTGGAAAGTTTGCTGCAAATAAAAACGCTTAATTCAAGGGATATGAAACAAATTTCACTAAAGTATATTCCTTGCTTTATCATAAGTTTACTAACTTTTTTGTTACTCCTTATTCTCAGAACTATGTATTATGGATATTTGAGTGTTCATTGAAAAATACTAAACGTTAAAACCCTTTTGTCAAATTGAATAATTTTAGCACCCATATACAGCACTACTTGAGATTATATTCATCAATATACATTATCCCAACATATACAATTTTTTTATAATATATTCCATATTTTGTGAAATCAATTCTAATGCCTTGTAAAATAACAAAAATATTAACTTAAAAATAATTTTAGCTCAGAGAGATTTGTTTTCACTAATTTTATTTATGGTTTCTAATTTTTGTTATTATTGACTGCCTTGAAGATTAGCATACATGCTATATATTTTGTGCGATAGGAAATGAAGTTGAATGATTGCATTGCAGAACTAATATCGTCCATTCTTTTCAAATGAAAACAAAGCGTACTCAGTTATTTTGAGTTTTTTAAAGTTTCTGTGTTAAAATTTCTTTATAGGTTTGGAAAGAAATATCTTAAAATGAGGACAAAATGCAATTTAAGATTAAGTATTAAATTTTGAGGAATAGAAATAAAGTTATTACCGTATTTGCTGAAGTATAAATAAACAATAAACAAGAACCAAAGATTTTGCGAAGAGATGTACAACCATGTCCACTTTTCTGTAATCCATGACAACAAATCTCCAAAAGGCATTTTATCTTGCAAAATTAGAGAGCAAAGGACAACACTCCAGAGTATTAAAACAGAGCCAAAGAAAACCACTGGATTGAATCTTAGTGTTAAGATTTTAGTGTTCAAACGAATCCAACTGCTTTTGTCCTAAACAGGCTAATAAGCAACTGTTTTACTGCATATTTTTCCAGAAATGATAATTCATTAATACTTTTGCATACTAGAATATATTTCTTTTAAGTTTGATTATATATATATATATATATATATATATATATATATATATATATATATATATATATATATATATATATATCACTAGCCTTTCAAAAAATCTTGAAGCCTCAGTAAAAAATCTCAACAAGAAATTCACTTCAACTCAAATCAAGCCTGTCTTTCAATCATTCAAAACCAATAACATCTTTTCAAACAAAGATCCCATTCCAATGTCACTACACTCTTCTCTGGCTTATAAATATCAATGTCATAAGTGTGAGCACTTATACATAGGAGAGACTAGAAGACATCTTCGAACCAGAATCCGAGAACATCTCTAAGGTCATCTTCACGAAGAAGTCTTCCTCCATCATCAATGCCATGCCGCCACTTCATCTAATTTTTCAGTCATAATTCGTCAACGTGTTCATTTTTATGCATATATATATATATATGCCATTTTTCAGTATGTTTAGATAACATTGCAATATTGGAATGCATGGTGTAAGTTTGGTAATGTATTACTTTAGCAATTCTTCAAACTGAAGATTTAAGTAATTATCCATATTTTAGCGACTGCTGGTAATGTGGATGTCGTTTTGTTTGCCTTAAGTTTAGTTTATATGGTAACAGTCTGATCAATTGCACCACAAGTAGTCTTTTTGATCAAATGTAACCTAAGAATAGTCTTAAATTTACTTTACAAACTGCATGTAAAATATATCACATAAATATTTGCATGTCACCATGCTCATTTTAACTATTTAAATTTCCTAAGTTTAGGTTGTGATTTTTAAATGTAGTTTAAGTTACTCGTTTACTGAAATTTCTTTTTAACACTTGGAAAAATTGAATTAGAAAAGAATAATTCAATATAAAAATGGGTTACATTCTTTTGCATGTCAATCAATCAGAAGAATCAATACATTCCACAATTATTGAGAATGGACCCTTCGTACGGTTCATTTCTGCTGTTTGCAAACTAGTGTTTTTCGAATAAATTACCTGAAGTCAGTGAATCAATAACTTTTTTAAAAATGATGACAATGATGTAACAGCTGCTTAGAAGAACTATCTAGATTTATGAGAATGCCCTGCAAAATTTTCTTTTAGTACTTTCGTAGCAGAAATAGTTTCTTAATCTTTCAAATTTGTTTTTATGTTACAATGGTCAGCACTTAAACCTACAATAGATCAAAATAACCATTAAGCATTATTCATTAAGGAAAAACTAGAATTACATGTACTTCCAAATATCTTATTAAATTTGTCATTTTGATTTTATTCCATAACTTTCCATTTGAAACATCAGATATCAAGGAGCAACCGCTGTTCTAGAGGTAATTATTAACAAAGCACTTTCTGGGCAATTTTTTTTTTAAAAAACCCAATCAGACTTATATAGCATTTAAGTAGAATTCTCTTTCTGTTAATAATATGAAGCAATAAATAAAAATTTATCCATTCTTCATTCTTTAAATAATAATAAAGTGTATATCACTCTGCATGACTAATCTCGTTTAGTTACATTGCATTTTCCCATGCCCTATCAAATTTCCAGTACCACTGACTATTCTGGTCTTAGCGTCCTACCTCGTCAATAGAACAGTGATTACTTATTGAGAATAAATTTGCATCTGATGTGTTTCAAATTCAAAAAATTATTTAATAGAAACAAATTTTCTGCAAATTATAAATTGAATGAGATTACCAACATAATTGGAAGTATGTGTAAATGTTATTTTTCAAAAATTTTGTAAAAATTTAAAATAATACTGTAGAAACCGCCTTGGAGCAGCTAGATTGTCCGCAGAACCCCAGAGTGCACACCATCAGACTGCTACCACATTATTATTGCACTATTTTTGTTGTTAATAGAACATGTTGTTTTGGTTAATGCCATAGAATTTAGTTTGACTTAGTTAGATACTTCACTGTAAACTCAACTCCTTGCAATGACGTTATTAAATATTGAAGAACTGTAAAAATTTAAATTTCTATTCTAAACTTAAACATTTTTAACAAAAAATAAAATGAATGTCATTATTTAGAACTTTATTCTTTGGAATTCAACGACAAAGACATACAGATGTCTCCTAACTTCTTGTTTGAGCCAGACGATGCCCATCAAATGCAGCCGAACCTCGGAGAAACAGTCTTTTTACAATGCTCTGCCAACGGCAATCCAATTCCAAGGTATTTACTTTGGATATTTAAGCAGATACTTATTATAAAATATTGAAGTAAGTAAATATTTATATTTATAATCTATCTAATCGGTATACATTTTATAAGGCATTTATGTATTGCAGAATTGTAACAAGGTCGGGTTTAGAACCTAAAATTAAGGATGAAGCGTGCTCGGGTCCAAAATTTCTGCACAACGGGCTTAGAATAGTTTAAAACCTTATAATAAATATGCATTCTATTACTCTAAAATATTATATCAAGTAATATATTCAATTGACTAATTCTACAGCAAAAAGTAAATTCACGACTACAATATTAATAGCAAACGACAATCAATTTTATTTATATTTTAGGTTTCCCAGCGTAAACTTTAAATTACTTAGACAATGCACTGTGTTTTATTTGCCTGTTTGCGAGGGCAATGCTGCACATTTCATATGTTGTACCATAAACATATAATTTATTAAGATTGGAATACAACTATTAACAATTTAAAAATACCCATTAAAAAACAGTTTTCCAGCAGTGGACACATCCTTCTTTGAAGTCAATAACTTTTGATACCATCACAAGTAATTTTTTTTGTTAAAAAATGCAATTGATGCAGAAATGTTTTCATTTTAGTATTTTCAATTATATTTTAAATTTTTTTATTTACAAATATATTATATTTGTTTTGGATATGACGGGCTCAGGCCGGGCTTGGGCCTGAATATTACCAATTGCAACGAGCCAGGCTGGGCTTGGTTTGTGGGTTTAAGGGCCAGGGCCTTTCCATAGCTTGAAATCACTGTCAGGTTACAACTCTGATGTATTGGCCCAATAATATCTTTTCAATAGATTTACTGGCTTATTGAAGCGATAATGTTTGGAAGAAATTATGCACAATATTCTTTATCTATACAAAGACTAAACTTAATGTTGAATTCAACATAGTATAATGTTGAATTCAACATGGTATAATGTTGAATTCAACATAGTAACTCATTTGGCACCATTTCTTGGTTCATTTGTTTAGTTTGAATGAATAGTCCATTTTCAAATTTACACGTTAGTTTAGTAAAATGAAACTTACTTTCGATTGAATCTCAATTGCTAAATAACAAGCAGAAACTTATCAAAATTGAAGAAGATAACAAATGAATGACAAATAGTTTGAAGGATGTTTCATACAAGTTTACAAATATTCGTCTTTGTGTGATAGTCATCCTTAAGAATAAGTCGAGAGGTCTATTATTGATAAAACATGTTGTTGCTTAAACGGATTTGCTTAAATCAAGTTCTATTCTAATATTTCAACGAAAGATAAATTGAAAAATCAAATTATACTTTATTTGAGATGTTCATTCAATGGTAAATTTCAATAGGAGGGTAATATATTTGGGAAGTTTGTCCCAAAAATAACTTAGACACGGAAAAGTAGTCTAAAATGAAACTGCATGGGCGTGGCTGAACGTGAAGAATAAGGGTTTTCTTTTCACTGCTGACTCGTAAAAATGGGCCTCAAATCTTGTATGTGCAATGTGCTACATTGTCAACTACGTAAGAGTTTCTTTTCCAAAAATTTTTAAGTGCTCTTAAGTCACAATCTCAAACTAATAATGAAATCTGATTTTAGCTGTGGAATCAAAATGCGATATGGAATTTGAAAAGCTATTAGAGGAGCTCATCGAATAACTACCAGATCCTTAAATAAGGATCAAATTTTTTTTTAAAATTTTCAAGTATTGCATGGTTTAATTTTTCTCTCTAGCATCATTATTATCATTATTATAGATGTACCAATATCCAAGGAGCTCCTTGCAATGTCTCAAAACTTCGAATTCCTTAATAAACATGGAAATGTCTTTTGAGGGTATGATGATAACGGCTTCAATCTTTAAACCGACGTCTTTAAATTAATAGCTGATACGTTTAGCTAGTAGTAGTAGTAGTATTTGTTCTGGTAACAATAACATTGGAATATATTGATTACAACTGCTAACTAAATTTCTGTTGACACAGATATGTTAATATCTATTTCATATTTACTTAAATTATTAATTATATAATTTTTAGACTGCTTTGTGCCAGTGCTTGTATCTTATATTTAGATTTTATTGGAAATATTTCGACAACAAAAAAGTTTTTAAAGCAACCGATCTTCCTGATGTAAACTCCTATGATGTCATCAGTGATAACTGTAATGAAACGCTTTACCATAACCATTTGGTCTTCTCACCACTACAAAGGAAACATTTTGGTTATTACTTCTGCTGTGTGGCGCAGGAAGGCCTCGGTGATCGCGAATGCAATGATGATCAGTATCGCAGTGATAATATTAGAGTCTTTCGTATGATTTTGTAATCTTAGAGACTTTGCTACAATTAAATTCCACTATGCTAAAAGTATTTTGATAGCAAAAATTTAAGAAATTGAGTTAAAACCGAATTTTGTCATTATAATGGAAGTCTAATGTAGAGAGTGACAATGTGAGGTAAACATGGACCCTAACCCGACCCGAAACGTTGTCTTTGATTTGACGTTATGGCGCTCGGACCAATTAAATGATCATTAACATCAATCATTTTCTGATAGTAGAAACAGCAATTCATTGGTATAACTTAATGTCTTGTAACTGTCTCAAACCAAGCGGTGATTTAGATCAGAATATTTTTAATAATCAATCTAATCTTTGTACCCGAATCCGACCCGACCGACAATTTGATCCCCAACCCGATCGGAGACCCGAAATTGGGTCGGGTTTATCGGGTAACCGATGTCACTCTCTAGTCTAATGTAGTGGCTTCATTTAAATTTTACAACAAATTAGCGAAAATGATAAGTAGTTTTTCCGCAACCGTGAACGCTACAATAGAATCATAATCATCTGACTCATCCTAACAAAATCTGTCCAAACCAACCCAAGTCGACCTCAACTATGAAGTACAGAGTTCTCAGTAAATTTCTTTTATGTCCGTAGTCCGTCAGCCTCACCTGACGCTAATAAAACCTGCTTTCAAATAAATTAACTCCTGAAAAATTAAAATCTTTTTTTGATCCCTACGTATTTAAAGGCAACAATAATCTTATAATTAAGTCATTTCTTAGAAATCTTAAACCAACCAAAAGCACTGCAATTAAAACAGGAGCCAACCTAACCCAACCCATGGGGAAGAACAATTTTTTATATTACTGAGTTAATCACCCTATATTATCTTCATGCTAGAATTGGCTAAAACCAAAAGTATTTCAGTGGGACTGGGCTAACATCGGACTCGGAACTTCCAATAAATTTTGCCAATTGGAGAAGATTTGATCATGGGCGTATGGGATTTGATAGTTCATATCATTTGCATGGGGCTCAATTGGAACCCAATCTATTGGAACGAAACGGAAGTGGAATCAATATAATACGAGCGGAAATAATCATTTTGTGCCAAATATGCGTTAATGTTTATAATATAGATTCGAATATTTTCTCGGCATAAATCTGAAAATATTCACATAATATGTAAACTATTAATCAATTGATGTTCTTCAATTATTGTCCCTCGGTTTTGAAAGAAAATTATTTGCGCTTTATAGTCTCCACTCGCTTATAACGTCTGTATTAAAATTTGAGATCAATGTGGATTTATTAAGCGCCAGACTTGTCAACGAGCCGACATTTCCAAGCTCGGCTAGGCTCGGCTCGTTTAAATTTTGTGTAAGTTCGGCTCGGCTCGACACATAAAATCTTTGAATGAGGCTCGTTTTCGGTCGGTATTTTTTAAAAATATTGTGCTCAAAGAATATTTTACGTTACTCTTCCTAATATTTAATAAACATTTCTTAAATAAGATTATAGGAAAGACATACTGACTGCAAATAATAAGAAAAATCTCCATAATCAAATTAACAAGCGGAACTATAAACTTGCTTTGCCTAAAATAGGCTCGTTTTGGGATCGTTGTATATCAAATACTGTGCTCAAGCTCGGCTCGGCTCGGCTCGGCTCGGCTCGTTAGAAGCTCGGCTCTTTGATAAGTCTGTTAAGCGCAAATTCTCGACACTTAACAGTTCATTTTTCCCACAGATTCTACATCGAAGCTATAAATCTAATTAAACTTGGCTTACCGCTTATTTTGATTTTGAATTGAAAAAGCCTTTAACACAATTTCACATAATATTCTGTTAAATAATATAATATTAATAATGTGTGGTTACAATTTATAATTTTTGAGGATTTCAATATCAATAGTGATGATGTGTATTATTCTCATTTAGCAAAGCAAGTGTCACCACTTTCTACATCAATAAACTACGTCTTGGACTGCGACGCGGCTTCCGTCAAGGCGATGCTCGATGTAATGGGATCGGAGCTAACGTTTTGTAAATTAGGGTGTTCCAGCGACGAAAGTTTTTCTGATGATGATTTGGAGAATTGCCCTGTACCTGAACGTAAGGATTATATTAAAGAAATATTATTCACATATAGCAATTGTAGAAGAACGATTGCTGTTGCATACTTTGCTAGGCTCCACGTGCATTATTAGACTTTTTGAATTATATTAATTAACTCCATAAGAATTTAATAGCCAGAATGTAAAGCTTAAAATTTCGTCTTCTCTATTGGAGGTATTGGTTTTACAAACTTAAAGAGTTTGAAAGCCTAGCAATTATGTTATGTTTGACTAAACTAAAGGCCTGTCTCTACACGATTTAATCGGCCAGATGAAATCGTAAAGGTTAGTCGGAACAAGTTTGCATGCCCAAATGCCTGACAAACAAAGCCAGGCCGGTTAAATCGAGTAGGTAAAACAGGCCTTAAGAAATCCAGTTGTGAAGGAAAATCATAGAATATAGAATAAAGTTCATTAAAATTTCCAAAACGTGGTCTTATAAATGATATGAAATCATGTACTGGCAAATTAGCAGTAACTATACCCCCTGAATATGAATTCTTTAGTAAATGAATTTTGTTTTGGATTTGCATAAAAATGTATGCCCAACTAAATGAATTGCCCAAAATCGGAGAGAACACGTCTGCACTCCAAATTATTTGTTTGGATTTCTAGCAGGGATGATTACAATTCTTAAATCAACATGAAGATAATGAGATGAAGTGGTGTTAAGCATGTGAAGAAACTAGATATGAACTTTTATAACCTATCCCGTTTTATTCCCAAAGTTTAGATTGTGGAAATTCTAAAAAGGACTGTGTGAAAATACAAACATGTATTTTTTGATTGATTGAATATAAGAGCATATTATGTACGAATGTACATGACAATTCCTATAACTGCTCTATATGTACAAAGATACAGTTCAGACTTGTCAACGAGCCGATATTTCCAAGCTCGGCTCGGCTCGTTTAAATTTTGTGTAAGNATACTAACTGCAAAAAATAAGAAAAATCTTCATAATCAAATTAACAAGCAGAACTATGAACTTGCTTTGCCTAAAATAGGCTCGTTTTGGGCTTGTTGTATATCAAATACTGTACTTAAAGTCTGTTCGGTTCGGCTCGGCTCGGCTCGGATCGGATCGACTCGTCTCGTTGACAAGTCTGATACAGTTGGTAGTTTTCATTTGATGTGTAGCGATTTTGTAATAATCTAGTTATTGATATTCATTTAGGAAAGACTGGGGCCAACCGCTACGTTTGGACAGTGTCGAATCCAAACAAAAATACGAGATGCGTTTTTAAAGGATCTAATCAATATGTCCCTGAGTCCCCCATTCGGGTGGAATCGTCTATGAGAGGTACGTAGAATTTGAAATCTAACTGTTTACGTGAAGCATCTTTCTTTTATGTGCAATTTGACTTACCATTTTTTATATAACAAAGCCGATAGATTAAAAATGATTTATTAATGAAGTGCATCTGCTCTTAAGACGTATATATTAATTATTTAATGAGAATTTGTTCGTCAGCTATCAGATAAAACCCACTTCCTTAACGGTTGCTTCCTTTCTGAAAATTCCAATTGTATTGATCAATTTCGTCTCATTTTATCTACATGCGTACGTCATCTGGCAGTATTAATATACGACATGTCATGAATACTAAACTCAAATCGATTGCAAAATAACGTATAGTCTGAATAACTAAGAGCTATTGATTTCTATTTAGATTGCAAATTTATAAATCCACATACAATTTTAAAAACTGCGCATACTAGTAAAAAGTTATGGGACATATGTAATCGGGATTGAAAACAAAACTAATTACTATCACTGTAGTGGAATACAAATCTATTACGTAACCCTCTTCTTCAATTGAAAAACATGTTGTTTTCAGTTCTGTTTATCCCCCGATTTGTTCCTTGTCAGTGTGCTGCTTCAGATTGCGATTGCAAAAGGAACTCAAATGAAACAAATTCTTCGTTTGATGCATTCGATCACCTTGTAGGATATTAAAAGCATTTTGAAATCAAGCAAACTTGCTCAATACTTCATCTACTTGGTTATACTACTTGTTAATTTTTTTACTTCTATAGGAACTTCTGTTCAGCCAAATGGATATTGTTTTTAATAAAATTAATTATTTAAAAGTTTTTTTAAATAAAGCTGTTGGATATTCATGCTCCATTTGTTCAATGATGACAAAAGATTATGATCTAGGCCTTATTGGTATTGGTACAGCAAAAAATATTAAGCAACTGGTCTTTTGGAATTTTCGTTTTCAATCTATAAGGATTCTCAAAATATTTAAGGAAGCAATCTATTTTAAGTAAATATTTAAATCTTTTTGTTGTAATGGATTTTGGCAACAAATACAATTTCTCGTAAAATTATCGAAATATTATTGACGAATTATTAATATTATTATATATATATATATATATATATATATATATAAATGTATATATGTATGTGTATATATATATATATATATATAAATAATAACAAAAACTATATTAGCGAATATTGTGGGTACTTGCCATACTATTGTCAATCAAGCACAAATAAGTGTATGGCATAAACATAAATTTATTAAAATCTTTAAAATAATATAAAATAAATAGATAGTTTGCTATGATTTAATATTGAAATTTAGTCGTTGCAATTGTGTTTTATTAACATGTTAATATCTGATGTTGACTATCTATTCATTTTTAATTAATTATAAATTAATCAATTCAACGTTAATATAGATATTTTCTAATTGCGTTTTGAAATCAGTTTTACTTCTTAAAATTATTTATTAATAAATGAAATTTCACCAAGATTTAACTGATGATTATGCCGAAAGTTCTCTGTAGTATAACTTTTATTGTTTTTTCAAATATTATAAAAATTTATAAAAAACTTTAACACTAAGCCAATATATATATATATATATATATATATATATATATATATAAACATATTGCAATAAACTACTGCTTTGTATACGAACTAAGCCCGATATTCATAAATGCATAGATTCATTAAAAAATTTCTTTTTATTCAATCATACGCAAAAAATATTATCTGCACAAGATTATTTAAAAATCAATCCTGATTGGATTAAGCTTTAGAAAAATTGTTGATTAACTTTAGCCAATGAGATTTTTCTATTGTTTTATAATGTATTGAAAATTGAATTTTTTAAGAGAAAATGAACGCCACCGATGGAAAGTCGTTTTCGCTTTCATCAATTATTGTGTTCTCCACAAAGTGTGTAACTCTCTTTAGTTTTGCAGCAAATATACTGATCCTTTTAGTGATAAAGAAAGCTCCAACAATGCGAGGCAACCACTATTTGATGATGGCAAATCTAGCACTCAGTGATTGTTTGGCTGCATCATTCTTTTCAATTGAAATGATTTTATTACCGTATATATTGTTCTACATTCACCAAAGTTCCAGTGCTCTTATCAATGAAATTGTTTGCACATTCGACAAACTGAGTGTTGAATACGAAGTATGTTTGTCTTAATACATACAAAGTTATGTTTTCATATATATTTTTTTTCAGAATTTTACATTAGTATCATATGTATAATCATTTACAATATTTCATTTCATAAATCATCATATATATATATATATATATATATATATATATATATATATATATATATATATATATATATATATATATATATATATATATATATATATATATATATATATATATATATAATTTTCCTTGTTCCATGCAGTAATATACAAGTCATCATGAAATAGAGATTTGCAACAACTTCATATTTAGAAACAAACATTTAGCAATGCAGTAAAATTCATTCTTGTGCTGTTTTGGAATTCTTAGTGTATATTTTGATGTTAACTTACTTTTCCTAATTTCATTTGCAGTCTTGAAAATGCTTGCATTAATATGTCTACTGTATTTGCTTCAAATATGATTTTGCAATTTCTAATAGATCTCAAATTTCTGACGCAAATATTCTATTTTAAGAACTAGAAGTTTCTAATTAACTACTTTAAATTAATTTTTCCACACTAGTAACCAGAGTTTTCAAATGAAACTCAAATTTTCAAACTTTTACAATAATTATAAACTTTCAAATCAAAATACGAAGAATTCCAAAATTCAAATTTCAAATCAAATTTTACAAGCTAAAGAGCAAACTTTGTAATGCAAATTTTTACAAAATTTACACATCAACACTTAATTGCATTTTTTTATATAAATTTTATGTTAAAATTATATTTTGAAAATTTAAAATTATTGTATCTTGTGTATTAATATTGAAATTTACTTGTAAATATTATAAATGAAAACTTCTGACAGACATTGATAATGACTTCATAAATTCATTACCTTGAATTGAGGGACTTGCTTTTATGGTATGTTTGATAGTGAACATATTTTGCAGACTTTGTAAGGTATGTTGCTCGGATTTGCTGATTTATCTAGAAATCTTAAATAAGCAATTTTATCATTTCTCAGCATTTCCAAAAATGACAGAGCAGTACTATCAATTTGATAAAGAAGCCTAAAATCTTATTTTATTTTCTTTATAGACAATTGGCTATATATATATATATATATATATATATATCTAAGTTATGTACTATTATATACTCCAGATTGGTACAAAAATAGGCTTTGAGTATACCTCATTATTACAGGCATATTTAATTATACTTTACAGTCTTATAAATATGTAAATATTTTGTATGTACAAATTTTTTCTGAAAAATATCCAATTTGAATTCGAATTTTCAAGCTTTCAAATTTCAAATCAAACTTTGAATTAAATAATGTTCAGATTTTAAAATCAAAGTTTGAAATACATTCAATTTTGAAAGCCCTGCTAGTAATTTCCATTAAGTTGAATATTTGGTAATTTTCAAAGAATTAATAAATTTTTAACCTTTTGAACCTCAAAAGCAGACAAGTACATTTAGAAGTTGCTTTTTGTTACATATTTAGAAAATTAAAATCATATATACTAAATTTTTCAAAAATTTAAGAAATTTTTAAGTTCGTGAATTTTTTCATTTTATCATATACTATATATTTCAGTTTAAGATAATGAAAAAAATTTTTTAGGAAAATGTATAAAATCCTCAAAATTGCAGGATTCTATTCAAATTTTAGATTGAGAGAGAATCTTTTAAAAAAAATTGATAGCTTGCATATATTTTCAGCACTGATCCGTTACCGTTTTTGAGTTGGGAAGTGTTTGTATTCTCCGTGTATATTGACCTAAACAATGCTTCCTCCTGAATTTGATTCAAAGCATTATTAAATTTTATATCAATATTGTCTTTAAAATAAAATGCTTTCGATTCAAACTTTCTTAATTTCAGGTTTTTCTAAGCATCCAATTTTTGCAAAATATCCTAAATTGCTGACATATTTCGTGACGTCATCACATGACACCAAAAATCTCTGGAATTTTTTTTTTCAAAAATCTAGCTAAAAGATATAAAATATGGTTACATCTACCTAAAACATGATTTTATAGATCAATCCTCCTAAATATTATAGAGGTAGAGTACTAAGGACCTTAAACGCCTGGGAGTGGTATAGTTGATAGGCTTCTTCTAGCTGCACCTTTATTTTTAGTTAAAGACTTTTTAATTGTGGTACTAATTCAATAGCTAATGAAAAATGAAATTAATTAATAGAAATGGAACAGAACATTATATAATAATGTATAATATATGATCAATTCTGTCTCAAAAGATTAAAATTTTCTTAAGTTAAACCATTCATATCATATCCCATAAGCTGTATTTGTAAATATGACCTAAGGCTAAACTTGATTAATAATTTATGAATATTGCAAATGCTGTTTTGTGCATTTTTTAAAATATGCTTTTATCATAGATAGATTAAAGCCAATTTGTTGTTTGAATAATTCTTATTTTTTAATATATTTGGTTTGTATTATTCTATTTTATTTTCATTCTTAGCATATTTTAGTATTAATTTTTACATATATATATATATATATATATATATATATGCATAGATAGATAGAAAGATATAAGAAGTGACTCCTAAAAATTGCGTCGAATTTGTAAGTTGAGCATAAGTCAATTAAAAAGAAATCAGCTCATAGTTTTGCATCTAATATAAACGTTTGTAACATAAATATATGTATACACTTTTTTAATGTCGACATATATTGCAGTATTTGGCATAAAGTCATTGAAGCAGTTAGATAGAAACAAAATTTGTGAAGATTTTTACATTTTACATAAAGGTAACGATACTGTGCAACATTTTATTATGATGGGAATGGAAATACGTGTTGTGCATCGTGTCCTACAGCGTATTGCCGTTGACATTGGTTAAAAGCCTGGAAGTGGCAGAATTGCCTTGAAAATGCCAATGGTTAGAAAAAGAAAGCTAGCAAAGGAAATAGCGGAGAGAATAGTGCATTTCATCAAAAAGTGCAAGAACATATGGAATTTCGCAAAAGCATGTTTGTAAAATAATAAAGCAGTTAGCACTCAACTACTTCAAGCGTGCTCTCATCCCAAAGCGTACTGATGTGATCAAGGACAAGATCAAAAGATGTTCGATACTGAGAAAATCTCAATTAAAGCGTTCAAGTAATTATCATCTGCTAATGGACAATGAATCATAGCTTAACGTTTCTAAGGATGAGTATAGTGCGAACAGAAGCTACTATACAGAAAACAAAGATATTTGTTCAAATCACATCAAATTCAAAGCCAGAGAGAAGTTTCCGCAACGCGTCCTTGTTTGGATCACAATTTCGGAGGATGGTCTCATCAGTATATAGTTTTTTTAAGAGAAGGGTAATATGACTGGTGAGATATACTTGAAGGAGTGTATTAAGAAGCGCCTTGTGCATTCATTGAAGAAATAGGTGACGTCGCTTTCTGTCCTGACGGTGCTACAGCACACAATAAAAATTGTGTTCAAGAGTTCATGAGTATAAAAAGACCCTCCAAGATGAAAACCCTCCCAAAGTCCCACAAAAACCAACACTTAAAATTTTATTATCATCAAATATGATTATTATGGTTTAAAATGTGTGCAATAGAATTATGCAAATTTTCATTCAAGCAAAATAAAATTGCAATATAAATATTTGGAAAATTTTTATTGATGTTCATATACCAAACATTCCACTGAAAATTTTTTGTGTGAACATTAATTTTCAGATTTAAAATACCCTAATAAATTTGATTGTTATGAATATTTCACTTAATTTTGGACAAAAAAATTGAAAAACTCCCCAAAATATCGTTGATGAAAATTCATATAATTACAATTGGATTAATGCTCTATGTTTATCAATATAATTGCTACTGTTAATAGTCATTGTTTCAATAGCATTTCCAAAAAAAATTCATTTATGAATATTAATTTTAGTAATAGATGGCGCTAATGTATGATGATATAAGGCGATTTTCATAATAGCAAACAAATACTAGATAATGTTAACATCCTTCCTATTTTAATAAGACAATCCTGGTATTGATGATCAAAAATTAAGAATTATAAATTTGCTCACTAAATTAGACACAAGTAATTTTTTGAATTTTTTTAACGATTTTTTGAATTTTTTATACAAATTTGCTCAAAATAGATCAAAAATGTCTAACAACAATATTCAGAAAATAAATCTTACCAATGTATAAGCACGTTTTAAATTTTCTAGAAATACTTTAAGTTTTCAACAAAATTGGTGTTGAAAGATTTAAAAACCTTTTCTCCAATTTTTAATAAATACAATTAAAAAATTTATTCGATATTTATAGTATGAAATTAACCTACATACAGGCACAAAACATTTTCTAATATGATCACCTATCTGCATATAATACTTGAACATGAAAGTATTTTTAAATTTAGCATCTGTGAAACTAAATTACATTTTGATATTTAGTAGAAATAGAGTCATTTTTAAACTTAGGGTAATAATATAAATATACAATGGTAACCTTATATTTGCAATTGCTTAATAAAAAATACTGAGAGAAGTAATTTTATAAGAAATTATTTTTTTAGAACCTCTATTTCCAAAGATATTTAAGATAGGAGTACAAACAATAGCACTTTATCCGGAGTTATAGTAGCAGATAAATATAAAACACAAATTATATTACTAGTGACATTTAATCTCCAACAACGTACAGGGTAGTGATATTCAATATCATACTGATTTAGCATTAACTTTCAAGAGGTTAGTCTGTTTGTCATGATAGTAATCCAAAATGAGTGCATCAGTAATTTTATAAACATTACCCATTACTAGCAATCTATAAATTTGGCAATGAACACGACAAATATGTCCAATTCCCAACATTAAAACATATAATTGAAGAAATTGTAAAATTTTGGTGTTATTGAACATATTTTGTATAAAATTCTGTGCAAATTTTTTGCACTTTGAATTTCCCACTGAATTCATATTAGCGTTCTATATATATANTGGTTCTATAATTCACATAGACATTTGTAATTATATTATTCCAATTAATTAGAGAAAATCTTTAAATTATGGTAAACATTATCAAACTATTATGTGCGCCAAAATTGCAAATATATTATTGTTAAAGTTCAAGCTATAATTTCTCTTGATAAATATTACATGCATAATCATACGTAGTAGGGGCCATTTACGAAATTTGAATTCTTGAATAAATTGAGAAAATTATAATTTCACAATATGAGTTGCTTAAATTTTTTTCGTACTTCAAGAAAATTATCCTTGATTAAAGAGATATTGAAGACATAAAACAGCATCCGCATTTGATTGGGCTTACGTCATTTTCAATACATACAGTCAGTTTTACGTCAATAAAGTTGATTATCTTGTTGTTGATAGAAATAAATAAAAAATTTGAGTGTTTGTATTGTTCTTACTCATCCTTTGAAAACACTTATCAGTGAACTAATTTAGATTCAGTTTTGTATTTCTAATGACTTCATTCATATTATATATGTGTAATGGGATGACATTTGTATCTGTACAATCTCTTAAATAAAGCATAATTTTTTCCTAGGATAAAAAATTTAAGCAAATCATATAGTGATATTATAATTTTTTGAATTTATAAAAGAATTAAAATTTCGTGAATAGCCCCATTGAATTTAAGTCTTTTTCAAGTGTTTGATTTCTTGTATTTTTAGATTCAAACAAATTCATTTTTGATAATCAGTACAATAGCTATTGAAAGGTTTACAGCAGTTCTCTTTCCCATTTTCTATAAAAAGTATTTTACAAAAAGAGTTTGTTTGTACATTATGACGTTACCCTGGATATACACAATTACTATGACCCTCTATAAAGCGTTTGCAACACTGAAGTTTACATATGGGACTTGTTTTAAAGACTATGAAAATATATATGCGGTTGTTTATGGATTTGTGAGCACGTTATCTTACTTTTTGTTGCAAATAATGTTACCAATTTTCTGTTATAGTTGCATTGCAGTAAAGTTGTCAAGACGAGCTGGAATTAGATCAGGTATATATTTTAAACTGGTCTTGACTTATAGGAGAACATTGCATATTCCACAAAATTAGTCCTTTATTGAAAAAACTTAACTTGCTTAATACAAACTTTAACCAATTCTAGATGCATAGCCAATATTGTTATTTTTACTTTTACACAACAAATAATTTTTTTTGGCTAAAAGAACGGTAATCTTTACTAAGAAAAAATTTTATCGATAAATTAATTTTTCATGTTTGCAATACATGATCCATCATCTTTTCCTATGTGTTGTCATTAGTCAATTCGACAGTCATTCAATAGCAAAATTCCTAAATGTACAATTTATTGCAAGTATATTTGAACATGAACTAATGCACTTGCGGATCCCACCTTGAAATTTTGAGAAAAATATATTGTTGACAGCCACTGAATTGATTCTACCTAATATCTGTATACCTATATAGGTTTTTTATAAATTCAACCTCAATTTTATAGCACAACTATTGCTTAGGTGGAGTTCAAAGAATCAGTAAAGTTGTATCTAAAGCCAAGAATAACACAACTCGGATGTTATTCTTCATAACTATTATATTCATTGTATCCACACTACCAAATCAAGGACACTTCCTTTTCTTCGTCAACGTCCTCAAGCACCAGTTGTGGGGATTCGAAACTGTTTATGAGAAAATAGCAAAGTTATGCATGCTCAGCAATTTAGCAGTGAATGTTTTTGTTTATCCCATTGCAAACATTGAATTTAGAAACGCTATGTTAAAACTTTTACCTAAAAAAGTTGCTCTTTGATAAGATAATACTATATAGATATTGCCTTGAAGTAACCATTTATTGTCGGCTATCCTGTTTATATTACCTATGTGCAAACCTAGCTAAAAATGCAAGATATTTAAAATAAATTTGAAACTAGAAGTTGAAATTGTCGATCCCAGGATATTGGAATCACTAAAGGCAATCATGGAAATTTTTCAAAAAATGTTTCGTAGGATAATATTCAATATTTACTAAAATTTTTCGTATGATTGCTGCCATTTTTTAAATTTGAACATGGCTAATGCATGTTTCAAATTCAACACTATATTTTTATGCTAGAATCATTTGCCTTGAAAAACCTAAAAATAGCATGCAGTAAATGCCTGTAAGAATTGAACTTACTCTGTTCCTTGTAAGATATGAAAATTGTATATATACAATAAAGTAGTGAATGTTCTTGTGGAAAAACTAAGCAAACATACAAACAAACTTTTCTCCGATATATATTAATTTTTAACAATAATTTGAAAATCTATTAGAGTAATATGCTGAAGCTCTTTGAATGAGTGAAATTATCTGTGACACCTTAGCTCATAGTATATTTTGCAAAAATTTTCCAACAAAATCTAAAATTCTAACAAGTTCTAGTTCATAAAATAATATTTCATATCTCCATAAAATTACTTAGATTTGTTATCACAGACATTTTTTTTGCAAACAAATTCATTTACAAGGTTTTTTTCTTTGATGATTATTCAATTCTGATTAAAAACAACAATCTAAAAAGCTCTAGTATTACCGTCATGAATTAGTTTATACATGATATTAAATCAGAAATAAAGTGGTGCAGATTTTTCCTGTATAACCCGACCTGAATGCACTAAGTTTTAGCCCTTTTCCGAATATAGCCGAGTCACTTCCGCCTTTGCTACTTTTTAATTCATTTGTGGATAATTGCAAACAAGTAGAAATATATTCTTTCTAACAAAAATGTTACTACTAATATCTTTATCAATTAAACGTTTTTTGCTATCATTGTATTAGCATCACTAAAACAAATTATATATTTGATAATTGTAACCTTACAAGTAATTTGCTCTTAGTTCTAAAATAGAAATTTTCAACTTATTGTGATCCGGTTCTAGACTTATCAAGACAAAATGTTAATTTTCAATTTTGAAAAACGTTACAAACATAAGAAATATTACAACAACCTGCTTGATAAAATATAAAAATTTTAGAATCCCTGTACAAATCCAGTTTATAATAAGAATTTGAAATTCTAACGCCTCTATTTTTTAGAGGATAAAAGTTTAAACTGTGGTCTGTACCGGTTGGCGCTGCAGAAAATACAGTAGAGGCCAAATTAATAGTTACCTCTCCATTCTTTCATGTTCTCTTCTCTCTATTTCACTTTGGATATGATTATTAAATTAAAACAAAACTTTGCACAAATATTCTTCATATCAGCACAATTAAAAAAGAATGTATAGAAAGATGATGCTATCTTAAATTATGATGATGGCATCAAATCTAAAATTTAGACTTTAGTGATTAGAAGTGCTTGGAATTTTATAGAATTCATTCCTAACTATCAACATTTGCTTGTATAAGCCGTTGCAAAAGTCTGGCATTATTTTTCCTTGCTTTATCTGGAGGAAGGATTTCTCAATCCCATATTAAATTTTTGATCATTGCTTAAAAAATTCGGGAGCATTGTTAAGATTTTTCACAAATTATACTAGTGTTCATAGGCCTTTTATTATTTTTCTAATCTTCCTCTCATTTTATGTAAGATATTGTTCTTCAACTGGTAGCACAATCTTCCTATTTTGCAAAAAACTTATTGTTAGTCAGCATAGGCGGCTCGTATGTGTAAGCAATGCACCAAGTACTTGCCTAATAATTTATGAATAAATGAATTTCATTCTTAATTAATCAACTTACATTTATACAAATGTACAAATAGTAAATTGTTAGTTTGCATTAAACAACATTCAAGCATCAAGTAATAATATGAGTGGAATATGGGACATAATTCATTATGATTTGCTCTAAAAATAATTCAACGATTGCGCGATAGCAAGCAGATGCCTTAATGCTGTACCTAAGCTCGCTCAAACGATTACAATTCCGTTTTCTTAAACTCATCGCTTGAAGACTTAGCTAGCAAAGCAAGCAGTCCGTCCATTGCTTCGCATTGAAACACTCTTGTTGTAAGCCCTTGGAACGGTTACCAACTAAAACTTTAAAGATTTTTAAGTTCTTCAAAGTTCTTATAAGAATTTTTAGAAGGGTCACTATAATTAGAAAAAAATCATTTTGGTTCCTTAAAGAGTTGCATTTGAGTATATGGTTTATTAACTTTGTTTTCAAAGGCCGAAATCAATTCTGTATTCCATTAATGGATTGCATTACATTCTTAAATCTTAAAATTACTAAACTTAACTTATTAAGAAAAATATCATTTAATTGCCAATATTTAAAATTTCATGTAATTTTGAAAGGGATAGTTCCAATTTTATGCTTTAAAAAACCAAGCTAATTATTTTAAAGCTTTGTTGACACTTTTAATCAAACTTATAACAGCTTGAAAGAACTTGAAAGATCTTTAAATTTAAGTTGGTAACAATTCCATGTTAAAGAACCTAGAGCTATGCGGTTACGAACATTTCATAACCTTAAACTAACCGTTGGTTTTTTCTAGTAACTGTACCTGCCCGTAACCTACATTTTGTTAACCTAACGACCCTTAGCCGCTTTAGATTTTTTTAAATCGCAAAACAAAATATTTATGTATATAGTTTTCAACAACAATGACAAAAATGTAAAAAGTCTTTGAAACAATAATATGCTGATAAACGGAGTACGGGTACCCTACAATTAGTTAAATTTCTTTCCGACAGAAGAGATTGATATCAGAAAATCATAGCCATTTTCGGTTATAACCGTAACTGCTCTAACTTGTAAAATTTTTAACCGTGCCCGCGGTTAAATCCGTAACCGCACAGCTCTAAAAGAACCACGCGAAATATTTTCATTCAATATAATAACCCAAAGTAAGCATAATATTCATTATTTAAGCATCAACCAGAAACATTTCTATATTCAAACAGTGCCAGAAACAGAATATATTTAAGCGAAGCTTCTATTTGGGATAATGGTTATTCGCATTTTTATCCCCCGGTTTTCTTGTAAAAATCATTAAATAAAAATACAGCCATTTATTTTGCTTTGACAGAAATTAGAAAATTATATAGGAATTATTAATAAAAGACGAATTTTTTCTACTAATTTGCAATTAATTTATTAGAAAATCAATTGTGACTTGGATAATTTAGGAGTGATATATCTTGAAATAAATTATGCACTCAAAAGGAGGCCAGTTTCACATCACTATACAAATGCCGTTTTATAGAATTATTAAATTTTAAAACTTTGAGCAAATTAAATCTGATTACCCTCAGCTGTGATTTTCTGATCTAAATTTCGACTCCATTTTTCTCAATCTTGAAAACTTAGTAATTAATCTCAATTTTGCTATCATTGGCATGACTCCACTCTTAAATCACAAAATTCGATATTTTGGGATTTCACATATAAATATATTTTTCATGGTTTCATATTTATATAAAATTTGATTACTTAAAAGGATTTGCTTGCCTAGCTTTTCCATGCACGGGCCGCAACTGTAAGTAAGAAAATTCAAATTATATTTGATAGTTTATGAATGGATAATAATAAATTCCAAACTTTTCCAATCACTGATATCTATATAAAATTGGTTTAAAAAATGTCATCAAAATTTTCGCACTTGATGACGTCATCAAAAATTATGATAGCATCAGATTTCTGATGATTCTAATTTGCCGGTGGAGAAATGAAGAATATTTATGCAAAGTTTCATTTCATTATGATAATCAAATCCAAAGTTAGGTATAGGGGAGGACAGTGTGGGAAAAATAGAGATGGGATTCTATTAATTTGTCATCTACTATAAGTATGTCTCTGATTGACAATATTGGGCATTTATTTTTAATTATTTTTCAGAAAGCAAATGGGTTTCAGTACTAGCATACTTTTACCATGTCAAATGACTTTGCAAGCACAATTAATGATATATATGAAAAGCTTAGAAGAGGTCCCCATCAGCATTAAGTTGATGACCATAACAAATGCGTTTATGAACGTATTTCTAGTTTATGAGTTGCTTCAAATTTAGTAAATTTTAATGCATATTAGTAATGCACCAACTCAAAGTTGTTTGAGGTACTATTTGACCCCGGGGTTTCGGTAACATGCAAATGCAATTTATTAAGGTGTTATTAGATATTTTTTAAAATTTGAAATATATTTGAATAATGGATAAATTTATGAGGACGACTCTATCTAAATTTGCAATCAAAACTTATATTTTAATGAATTTATGTGGGTATTCACCCGCAAAATGCGTATGAGACATTACAAGAGATTTACGAGATTCTATTGATGTCAGTTAACTGCATCATAGAAGGCATTAGGTGCTCATAAGCGAAGCCTTTCAATAATTTATCGCAATAATTTTGAAACGCAATAAGTATGCAAAAAAAATATATTACAATAGAAACTAAGTAATAAAATAATATGTCAATAAATTGCAATATTCTGCAATATTTAGATTAAATGCGAACTACCTATTTTCATCAGAGAAAAGTCCCATTTTCTATCAAATTGTTAATTTACGAACTTACTGCAAGGTACATTTAACATAGCAGATATCACCTTGTACTCTACTATCCACATTACCATGAATATTTCTTTTTTTTAGTCTCTCACGACGACGAAAATTTTTTCCCAACGTTCAGAAATCACCACAGGCCCGTAGTGAGGACTATCACCTAAGGGGGTAAACACACATTCAAGAGAGGTTGATCTGAATTTTGACTTTCCTTAAAAGTTAAGCTGAAAGGAGAAGTCATCAAGTAATAATAAAGTAAGTAACCAAAGGTGAGACAAAGCCCGGCGAAAATTTTTTGAAAATAGAGACGAAATAGACCCTAGAATTGCATTCCAAGATCTTAGTAAAAGCAAAGTTACAACTATTAAGTTAAAAAATTTTATTTTAACATGCTGATACTGCTTTTACAATTATTTCACATGCCATTTAACTTCAATTGTTATGAGGCTTACAAAAATTGTTTACATCAATTCTTTGGGTTACTAGATTATGGCTAAATGTATTTTTATTGCAAATAATTGCATAAATAAAAAGGTGAAAAAATCGCATAAAGGCACAAACAGTGAAATATTTTTATATGCAGTGATAAAGCAATACTAAAACCCAGTTTATGTATTATAAATCTAATCATGCCTAACTAGAAAGTGACTAAAAGACAAAAAAAATTATAGTTAGAAAATGCAGGCCAAATAATAAGTGTTACTGACAAGTGACGTCGGCCTGCTTATACAAGAATTCTCCAGTCCCACTTCAGTGATCTTAAGAGGTCTATCTATAGGTAAGGAAACAGTTAAAGTTCTGTGTTGCTCTCATGAGCTCTAAATCCTACACTTATACATTAAAAACAATTTAGTTTAGGGTAAAATATGAATTCAAAATTTGAAACAACAACAAGTGTTTTTCTGCACGCAAGTCAACTTTCATGGAAAATGATTTCTTGCAAAAAGTAGCATGTAGTGCAGAATTCTTCACAAATATTTTGATTAGAGCAAATTTTTAGTGTCTCTTATACACATCTTTCTGCTAAACTCGTACGTTATGCGCATTGACAGAACATAAATTTGAAAATGTTTACCTTGAATAAATATTGGTATCAATTCCATTTATGAAATTCTGCAACATTTTAAGAAATGAAGAAATCCGACTTGCTAAAATATCTTGGCTTGATTGTCATTTTTGTAATGCCCGCAAGCTTAGGTTTCTTTTCATTTACTCCTTATCTCTATATTCATGATCTTCTTTAGAAAGACACTGAATTGCTAATCATCTACTTCAAATCTAAAAGAATGTAGTACATTAAGTGATAATGACAAAAACCTTGTTTTTGCAAATGGTTTAATATATTTTAGAATATTTTAGTGCATTTAACAATTAAAATTTTTAAAAAAAGTTTCAAAATTAATCGGTCTTTTCTACTTTTGTTGAAATAAGTGAAAATTATCATTTACGCTCAATAGCTTTCACTTGGTTACAAAAAAATTATTAAACCATGCATATTTATTGTAAAGAAACATATACAAAATTCCAGTGACATGTTGTTGTGACATACTATATGTATTTCGCTAACATAACAATTTTTTTTAAAAGTACATTCATAATGAAAATAATTGCGTAATAATTAGTATTGCAATGTACTAAAATAATGGCAAAATGAAAAAAAAAATTAACAAATTCCAATGGCAAACCCCGTCCCCTCACACCCAGCTTTGAGTTCACTCAATGGACTTCAATTTGGTGGGGAATAAAAATATGCCTCCATTAAATATTGCAGCCAGGCTTTCTTAAACCCTATGTTACAAACAAATATTAATTTCAGTACGCTGCTTAGTTCTGTAAATATAAGCAAAGAAATACATAAAATATCAAGAAAAATTGTCATTCTTAAAACATCCCTTCAATAACATTGATCTATCTTGCGATAGGAAATTTCGTCCAAAGATATGTTATAGGACTACATGGGGACATTAGACCAAAACATATCATTGAACTGGGACTAAATTCAATGGAACCACGCAGTGATGATCAGTTAGTGTATAGTTTAAGCTGTAGTTTAAACTATTTGTTAAATTAAATAGTGTTAAATACACAAATATTAACGGATTTTTAATGGAATTAGTTTAAGCTATCGCGTTAATTCTGGCTTAATATTAACCGAAATGCTATTGGCCAACGACATAATCCACATTCATGATTCCTCATAAGTCACGATTCCACTTTCAGCCACTAGCAAAAAATTGGGGGGCTGTCAAATTTTCTAGTTTTTGATTACTTATCGAAGTTATCGTTTCGATTGAATATTTTAAAGATGAATTGTGTAATCTCAGTTGTACTTCTATGGTGAATTGAAATACAACTGTTCTATTGTCAGGGTTGGAATTGTTTAAAACATAGCTTGTTTATATGTCTTTAAAATTGTTTGATTATGCACAAAAATCGTTAATACAAATTAATTCAATTTTTAATATAACTTAATTCAATGTGGGATTTTCACTAAAATTTAAATTTAAATATTTTTAGCTAAAAATGTTAAATTTAGTTTAAATTCTTAAAAAATAAGGCAACCATTAAACAATATTTTCTAAATTTTCCAGAATTCACTATTTCTTTCGTGTTCAGATGATGTCACTACCTTTACATTTTCCAGAAATTCATCTTAAAAGTAAGAGTTTTATGATTCAAAAGGTAGTGACATCATCTGAACAAGAAAGAGACAGTGAATTTCTGCAAAATTTAGCAAATATTTTTATTGGTTTTTTTATTTTAAGGAATTTAAACTAAGTTAAGCATTTTTGGCTAAAAATTTTCAAATATAAATATTAGTGAAAATCCCCCATTGTTAATACAGCATAATTCTGTTGATAATATTTCTATATTTTCCAGATTTTATGACTGGTAGGATTCGGAAACCAGAAAAAGAGTTCCTTGAACAACATGCCCGATTCACCACAACAGAAGACTGTTATGAGTGTATCCTTTGTCCAAAAATTCTGAAGGGTCTTAGAAAAAACAACTTCAGTTCGTCTTCCAAGGATCATTTACAATGAATGCAACGACAAATTTACACGGAATTTGAAATTTTCTTACTCTCAAAACAATTTCGACTGATGAGGACACTACAATAAGTACCGAATGCTACTTTGAAGAGAGATTCATTGCTTTGCAAATTCACTAATACTGTGCTTCCAATCAATATCTTTCAAAATCTTTCAAACTGAGAATTTCTTAAAGCACTTATCGGTCATGGAAAGATACCGGATTATAAATCTAGCGAGAAGTATAAGAAACTGCTGCTATACAGAAGCTAAATCGAATCTATGATGCTAAACACTTTGGTTTCCAAATGTAGAACTAGCAGAAAAAAAGAAAAGAAAACTGTTTATTCATATCGGTTTCAACTATAACCTCAACAAAGTCAGTATTAACTGCTCAAGAAATCCATTCTAACATTAGAAAATTTCAGACATGATCCAAACAGCTGTTTTGGGATACAATCGGAAAATTGTTCGGCTATGATTGCTACGGCCAGGATATTTGCAGAGCAAGATACAAATGTATTTGTTTGTGGTGATTTTGAACAACAATTTGATTGAGACGCTGTTTTTAAATAATTCATTGGGTGTGGAGCTCATCATCTCAACAATGCAATGTGAGATACTGCAAAGGATATCTCATTTTTCAACAATTTGAACGAGTTTGTAAGAAAACACATCTCAAGAAATTTGAATCACTTTAATTGCACACCACTAAGCGGAGGAAAACTAAATTGATTTGCTTCAAAATAAGTGTTGTGCAATAATTCAATTGGCAAGTTCATTACATGTTTTACAACAAAGTGAAATAGCGCGATTTAAACAAGAAGGCTTAGTCAGCAATAAATCGTCATACATGGTTTTATAGATTCATAGGTTTTGGTGTAAAACGTGTTTGAAATAGACACTTTCAATTTTTCTATTGAAAAATCGATGTTGGGAATAAAATTTTTAAAAATCCTGGCAAGTTCTTTAAGAGATCAACAACATAATATGCAATAGTGAAATGTCAGACAAAACCTTCCTGACAGGGATTGATCATAGAGGCTTTTCTAGATGATAAAGAAACGTCAGAATTTATTATTTCATTGTCTCACTAATGTATTAACATAGCAAATTTCATGCACGCGAAATTGAAGATAATATTTCTCAGATTATTAAAATGAGCCTAATTTCTTCCTATGTGGTCCAAAACTTGCCAGCACAAGATGGTATGGCCATTTAACAGTTGCAGTTTTCAAACTCACATTAAGACCTTCTTTTCATCAAGAAAACCGAAAACATTCTAGAACATTTTCAAAGCTGGATCATCTTGCTATAAAGCAGATGCAATCAATTTTACTAAAAATTCGAACGTATGGACGCTTCTTAGAGTCTGAACCGCCACTTGCAGATTTTGTGGTGCCACTTATAAAACGGGTGGCAATTTTGCTGAAAAGGTGGAGCGAAATTGAAGACATATCACAAGAGGTGAGAAACTTGTGTTAGATTGGAGACATCACTGGGGACAATACGCAGATTTGGTGATTTTCTGAACTTTTCGTATGCTGCAGTATGCTTACACCCTTTAAAGGACTCTCGCAGACTTTTATGGATTAGCAAGATGAGAGGCGTGATATTTTTTGAAGATGTCTTCAATAGTTTGGATAGAGAAGATGAAATCATTCATACAATGACTGCAGAGGTTCACATGGTAGACCAGATCGAAGTTGTGTGCAGTGAAATGGGATTCCATGAAGTGGAACAAAACCATGACAGTTTTTCCATTCAACTTCAAAATTTTCAGATAATGGTAGACGGTGATATAGGCCTACTTTTTGATACTTTAAACGACCATCAACACGGAAGATATATCCAAAGATTGAGAAGGTGATAAAGTTGTGCTTTGTGTAATACCAACTACCGCCTTGGCTGAGCGAGCTTTCTTTAAGGCTAAATTCCTGACTGAAAATCACCAGAAATGCCAAGTTAATTTATATTTATTGTTTTAATTTTTCATAAGTGTTAATCACTTGATTTGTAAAAGAACAAATGAATTAAATGAATATTATTAATATTATTATTAAAAAAAACTCAATTGCAATGCCTGTGCAAATGATTCGAAATTTTCTAAATTGAATATTGCACTACCTTTTTTCTAGAAATTGGTTAAACGGATCCTTTAAATTCAAAGTTAATAGTTTAAAATGAGAAAATCCGTTAAAATAATTAAACTGATGATCACTGGAACCACGAAAAATCTAGTTACATGGTTTGTTTATCTTTCTACAATTTTGTAGTTGTCCTCTCTGTATGCATTAAAATTCCCAAATATATTGATGCGCTATTTCTAAATAGAGTCAACTTTGTTAGGCGTTAAAACAACTTCTAAGTAGAATTTTATTAAATTTATCTACCTATAATTGGTCAAAAAACAAAAATCTCAGAATGTTTGGTCAAAAAATGTAATTTTGCCTGAGTGTGAGCGATTTTATTTCTGCAGCAAACATCGTCAATCTAGTTGAAATATTTGACTAATATTAAACTTGATCGATTAAAGTTGTAAACATTTACCTAATGTAGGTCAATTTTTTTTAATCAAATATGAATTATGCATGTACAGGATAATTGTTTAAATGCTGTAAGGAAAACACTATGATTAATAAAATCAATAAGCACTTTTGAAAACAACTAGGTGTTTCTCACTATATGTTGAAAACTTTTGAAAGAATTAATTACTCTTAGACAGCAAAATTACGATCTCTGGTCCAATGTTGACACATCTAGAATTCTAGACCTTGTGAAGTCACCTGTACCAGAGCTGAAATCGAGTTGAGATTTTGAAACTTGACCCTGAAATGTAAATTTTAACCATATTTCAACCCAAATTACAACCCGAATCTTAAGTATAAAATTGATTAAAATTATATTCATTGAATTTTTATTTAAAATATAATTTTTTTTTGATGCTTTGAAAAAGAATTTAATATTTTTAAGCCTTCAATGTTGTCAGCTGCCAGTGAGGAAAGAATTTAATATTTTTAAGCCTTCAATGTTGTCAGCTGCCAGTGAGGAGCGATTTTCAGCCACAGTAAGCACACAAGAAGAGATGTCTCGTTCAAATAGACGAGTTTAACAATAATTCGAGGTGGAAATCTTTTTATTTCATAACATAATTCATTCATGATAAATATTAGCAGATGCACGATAAAATGTCTATAAATCAAAAACCATAATTTGTATTCTTTATTCAAGTCATTTGTCCTGCTGATAATTCAACTTTTTTGTTCAGGAAGCAATCTAACACCAAATACAAATGGGCTTGAGATGATACACATTACAATGATCAAAACAAACTTTGGTATTATTATCATTTTATCTTGTTAGATCTTAGAAAAAAATTTTTCCACCCGATTTTGATACTAGTAGAATTAGATATTGAGTATTCGTGAAATCAATGACCAACTACAGTATTTGCCAAAAAATATCCCAATAGAGCACAAAGAGATCCGATTATGGCATTAGGAAATCCATATTGAGATTGAAAGATTCAATATATATAATTTTTAGATTGATAATGAGTGCAATTTTTTTGAGAATAGTAAACCATAGATAACTACTGTACATGTATTCATATAGTTTACATATACTTTCATACTGCTTGTTCTCAAGTGCACCAGCTGCTGGAAAACACATTTTTCTTTGTGAATGTTTCATTTGTTGAAAAAAAGCACACTTTATTTACCGAAGTCATCCTCAAAAATTGCCAATTTGATTATCTGTTCAATGTATATACTCTTTTTCATAATGATATATGTTGGATATTGATTTGCACAATTGGGATGTTTGCTTGCCTTAGTTGGATCTCTTCTTGCCTTATTCAGATCTCCTAATCCCTATGAGGATCTTTTTGTGCTTTATTGAGATCTCCTAAACACTACATAGATCTCTTTGTGCTCTATTGGGATATTTTTTGGCAAATACTGTAGTTTTACTCTTTACTCATGTTCAATCTGGAAAATGTATGGAACGAAGAAATGCATCTTTTCTAGTATTAATTGCGGTTGTACATAATTTGCTGTTTTTTGTTGACGAAGAAATTCTTATTTGCAGAGAGGTAGAAATGNGGGGGGGGGGCAGGTGGCCCATTGAAATTGCTAAGACAAGTTAACAACGTAATGCCCAGAGCATGAGTGTCAGGAACTAGATCATGAAAAGAAACTTCACGCATTAAGGCGAAGGCAGAATAGTGTCTATTCTCACTCTTACTTTACATTAATAGTTATAATTATTTGCGCCCTTAACTTAGGGCATTGCTATAAATGAATTAGGTCAATGTTTTAAGTAGTGCGGTTTATGATTATGTAAGACACTGTGAGTGTGTACTTGCTGGAGAGTTATGTAATGTTTTTCTTAAATTGCTTAGATTTTTAATTCTATTAACAGTTTGAGCTGCAGTACTTATCGCAATATGTTGGCACTGCTTAACTTATTCTGTAGCAACTGCAGAACGTAAAATTGCAAATTAAGTATTGCTATGCAATTTAATTGCTCAACATTACCACAGAAAAGACTTCAAAATCCCATAATTTTGCTTACTGTAATTTTTGATTTTGTGCATTGCATTTCTTTATTGATTTATCCTTTAACACTAAGAAATCCGAGCGGTCAAATTTGACCGCTTTGAACATCTTAAATGCATGTAATGAGAATTTAAATAAAAAACAACTTATTTTTTTCTTCTGACACTTCTTTCATTTTCTTTGTTCTTGTTAGTTTTACTTGAAGGCGTCAATTCTGACAACTGCATGAATTTAAGATATACCTTTACCGTCCCACCTCCCCCAAGCTTTCAAAGGTCTTGCTTATATAGAAAAAAGATTAGTTATTATAGCAAGCAATAGTTTGGCATGAAAACAATATTGGCAAATATCTACAAACTGAAATGCAAAATCATACTGTATTTTTATATTCAAACATAATCAAAATTCTTCATAGAACGAAAGAAATTATAAATTTAAGAAATATTCCTTAAAAATATTGAATATTCATAATTTCATAGTTTTCACAGTCAAAGGATTCACAATCAGCTGAAGGATGCAATAAAACACATTTTTACAGTTAATATTCATTGTTTATTGGCTTATTTCAAATATCTTCGACCTGGTTTCAAGAGGGTTTAGACATTCTGAACAATGATTCCGTAGGCATAGCATTGTTAGGTATGACACCATAAAAATTGAGAATACTTCAGTCATAGGTGGAAGCGAGCAGGGATGACTTGCAGGTTTCGTCTGGTCGAATCAAGGTGCTTCGTCAACCTGGAATTAAAAAATGCATTTTTTATAAAATTATTTCTTCATTTTCACTTTTTTGACCACAAAATTTTTAACCAATTAAGTGGACTTTTTGAAGAAAGTGAAAAGCATTTTAATCCAACTATTCTCATAAAAATTAGCATTTTATCAGCATTCTGAATTCAAAAATGGTAAAACAGATGTTTTCATAGAAAAAATCCTTCAAAGAATAGATTTATAGCAAAAAATGCACTCATTCCTTAAAATTCCCCTAGTGACCAAACATACAAAGTTTTCTATCTCTCACAAAGAGAAGTATATTTCAAAAATTATTTTTGTAATTCCTTATGACTTACAATTTTTATCAGACATGTAAGTATGAGCAATTTCATGATTGAGGGTTGAAAATTTGCAAAGATCTGATGATTATAAAGGGAATGACAACATATGTGACTTTATTAATAATCAAATTGTAAGAATTAAACAATGTAGACTGCAATTCAACTGTCAATATTTGAGATTTATTAAATTTCATTTCAAATTCTTAATTTTGAGGAATTGCAAAAAATATGTTTTGATTGATTTTGATAGCTATCATTAATAAACATGTTTTCTTTTTAACTTAGAATATAATTTCTTATTAAGTGTAGTACATTGGCATAATTATACACCTCAATAAAAGCTGCTAATACTACACTTAATGCGTCAATAACAACATAAAATACACAAATCTATAAAAACGTAATAACAAAAACATGGATTCGGAATTATCAGTTTACCCCGCTTATTGCTAATTAATGATATCTTTTAAGGAACTGGAATACTTTCCATGATGTAGAAGCTATTTTAGGGATATATTGTTTAAGGAAGTAGTTATTAATTTGATTTTTAAATTTAATTCGCTTTATTTCAATTGGTAAGTTGTTCCATAGATCAACTGCTGAGTTTAAAAATGAATTTTTAAGAAAATGCTTCTTGAACTTCATTTTACTGAATTTGGATGTTCTCGAATGATAAGTTGAACACGCATATAGGGGAAATTGCAGTTTACTATAAGGTGAGCGCTGGTTTGAGGTATCCCAAAATTTTATTAATGAAAAGTATCTTACGAAATATGAAGCATCACTAATACAATATAAACGTTTTCCATTCTTAGTAGAATAATTTTCGTTATAAATATTAGCTGCCCATTTGATTTGTGAATCCATTTTATTTATTAATGAGTGGTTTATGTTATTAAATAAGATATTGCATTATCAGTAATGACTTAATACTAGAGAGTTAACTAACATTAATTTCATTTTTGCATTTATAAAGTTGTCCACATGCGCAATAGTTTTAATTCCCATTGCCATTTTGCATAACACTATGCGTATGTGATTTGAATAGTTTAATTCATTATCAATTTATGAAGTCTCATTAATAGAGGAATTATTTATTGTACTGGTTTTTAAGGGATAGTATACATTAAATATTAAAGACTTAAACATTGGGTCTTTTTAAAAATTACTGCAAATTATTTGCATCACGTTAGGCAATTTGAAAAGGATGCAAGAACAGGGGCAGATACAGAGGAGGTGCAAAAAATTACAAATTATTTTGTACCCAATGGGGTGCATCAAGTTTTGTATTCAACTTCTCCAAAATTACAAGAAACACTTCTGTGACTTTTTAAGACCTAGGCCAATTTTCGTAATTTGAAAATTCTATTGATTTTACCAAGATTTTTGCGTTTTGGGAAGTTTCATTTTCTTGAATTTTTCAAAATAGTCGCTTAATTTTGACGAGTTTGTACATTTTCACAATTTTATTTGAACATATTGTACTTTACTTGATCCTATATAATTAAAAATCGGCACTAAAAATTTCTCATTTGTAGTGCACAATGAAATCCTATAATTCGAAATACATAATTTATTCAATTTAATGCATATTTTAGTAAAAAGTTACACAAATATACCGTTGTTTATAAAAATAGTCCTATTTTGTTAAAAAATCGTAGCTAATTCATAGATAATTACAAAATGGTCCAAGCATCACGATAAAAATCTGAAAGCGGTGGGGTATCTATTTACAACAGAGATGTGCTCATGAGGTTATAAATTCTGTGTAAAGAGGTCAAAACGCTACTGATGTGTGTGTACAGGCCAATAAATTCATGTAGCCCAACAATATATAGAAGATTTGAGGATATGAACATTGAGTCAATTTCACATCTCGACAACTATGATAATGCAAAATGGCATCAATTGCTAATATCAGGTGATTTCAACAAGGCTCCTTTAACAAATCTCACACAGTGATTAGACCTTGAATCATGCATAAATTTTGCTACGCAAAAACAAAGCCAACGGGACAAAATTCTTCTTAGTTTTGCAAACTGCTATGAAAAGCCTATCAAATCCCCAAGTCTTGGAAAATATGACCATTCTGCTATTTTGTTAAAACCAGGAAACATGCAAGAAGTCAGTATTCCGGAGAATCACACTATATGATACACGAATGAAATATCAATTTGGTTGAACGTCCTCTACTATCTAACAACGGGTACTCAAATTACTGTTGATAATCTTTCAAAATCTATATATCAACCCATTCAACAAATCTTTGAAATATATCCAAAGCGAGTTGTCTCGATAACATCCAAGGATCTGTTGAGCATTACACTTGTAATCAAAGACTTGATAAATAAAAAACACAATGCAGTGCAAAATGGACACCACAATGTAGTAAATCAGCTTTCATGTAGAATAGAATACCAAGTGTATTATAAATCATATAAATATGATTGCTACAAATGACAATAGAACAAAATTGTAGAAATTTATCACATCCAAGAAGAAACTATCACAGCTCCGGAAAAGTATGCTTCAGTGTCTTTTCAAGAATGATAGCACAGAATTAGCCGTAGAGGACATTAATAAACTCATTTCTGAATTGTGTACCTCCAGACCTGCTTTCCCTCATATTGAGCAAACCACAGATCACTTACCTCCTGATAATATACTGTTGCCAAGTGAAATAGACGTCTTTAATTTATTGCGTAAAGTCAACCAAACTAGGAGTAGTGGACAATTCCCCGGATGGTTTTGGATGGCACTTCCCATACATATAATATGGACCCGTAGCCTTGTTGGGTTCTAATTTCCCAGTATTTAGAAAGAAGAAATTATATCCCCAATTGCAAGGTGAAGAATGTTGAAGAAATAAAGCAGTTTAGGCCTATTACATAGATCGCATATATGGAAAGAAAATTAGTAATGCCTTTGGTACATATCAATTCACATATCAAAAAGGTATTTCAGCAGAATGCAGTTGCGTTTTTGCTCGCAACTTGGAGGAGAATTCTTGACAAAATGTCTGCAGCATTCACCATTTTGTGCATTGATTATGCCAAAGCATTCAATACAGTGGAGTATGCTAACCTTTTGGAAAAACTAAGATTAATTCCTGAAATTGCTGCTGTTATCCCGTCATACTCTGATTTTCTAACATCCAGAACTATTCAAACGTTAAAATCAAATGTAGTTTCAAGATCAAAACGTAAATCGCGTGGACTCCCTCAAGGCACAGAATGCAGTCCAAAACTTTTTCCGGTCATGATAAATGATTTGACAGTCAAACACAAGAACAATATCCTTATTAAATACTCAGATGATGTAACAGCAACATTGATATCAATGGCTCAAAGTGAAGCAGAACAGATATTTGAGCCCAATCAGACTAATAGGCTCATTATAAGCATAGAGAAGACAGTGCAAATGATTGAACATAATTCTAAATCAAAACATGACCCAAAACCAATAAATATAAATGGCAATACAATCAAATGCGTCAAACAGATAAATCTTCTTGGAATATTGATTGATGATAAATTGTCCCTTGCTGGCGAAATTGAGAAATGTTTAAGTCAGGGCCGAAGTGCGTTGTGAATTCTAAAATATTTAAAAAGATCCGGAGCTAAACCACAAGAATTACAAGTCTATAGAGCATACATAGAATCAAACCTAACGTATGCACCACTAACTATGGCAGGTAGTAATCACAAGAAACTAGATGTCATTGCACATAAAGCCTACAAAATTATTTCAATTTTCCAACAAGCACCTTCTTCAATTATTAATAAATGTAAACTGCAGAGATGGAATAGCATTCTTGACCTACGATCACCCCCTCTTTTAAAGTTTGTAAGTTCCCTAAGAAAATTTGAGTCTCCCAGCCATGATCTTTTCTGCTTGCCATTAGTAAGAACGGAACCTAGATAGAAAACTTTTCATCATGTTGTTGCTTCATTACACAATACTTTGTAAATAGTTGACACTATGTTCAGTTGTTTGAACTTGTAATATATTTACTTTACTTTACTTTACTTTGGGCTAATAACAATGAAATAATTAAAACTTATAAAAAATTATGTTGGGTCTTGAGAATTTCAAATAGCATCACAAATAAATACAAATATGCAAAAATATATTATGCAAGCATTAACAAATATCATAAACATGCAAATGACGAAATTCTGATTATATAATACAGTGTGAAAATCACTAATATTGTGACATTTCAAATAAAACACAGTATAAAATATGACATAGAACTTACTTTAAGAAAATGAGAAAACATAGGAATTGTAGATTTGAAAATTTACTTTAATAGATATGGTAAAATGAAATTAAAGTCCACATTGTGATAATACAAAAACTATTATCTCAGTCATTCCAAGGATCAAGTTCTTCAACTAAGTAATTATCTTAAAATACATCATTTGAATTGTTGGGTCATGATGAAAGGAAGGACATTTAAAGCAATCAATTCCTTTGATCAAATTACTTCTGTTTTCTAGAAGTTGATAAAATCTTGAAATGGTATCACTTACCTTCTATCAAGGATATCAAAATAACTATTAAATATTAAGCATGCTTGCATAATTCTGCAATAAAAATTGTAAAGTCAATTCATGTTAAAAATATGGTAATAAATCTGCTATAGTGGATACCACTAGTCAGGTAGAGTCATTTGTCAATACAATTTATTGATTAGACAAATTTGAAATACATAGCTGCTATAGCAGATATCACAACTCACATAGCCAACTGCAAGAAAAATTCAGAATTTCTGAAATTCTGGATAACAATCTTCAATGTAAAGTCTCAATACAACTCACATAGAAGATCAAACCTTTCCACATTCTTAATGTTTAAAAAACCTCATTCGTGAGTAAAATGATAACCACCAATCTATATCATTTGGAGATTCCAGATGACCTCACTCAACAAAATAGCTTCCAACAAATTTGAAATAAATAGCTGATACAGAAGATATCACAACTCATGTAGCCAACTGCAAGCAAAATTCAGAAGTTCTGAAATTCTGGATAACAATCTTCAATGTAAAGTCTCAATACAACTCACATAGAAGATCAAACCTTTCCACATTCTTAATGTTTAAAAAACCTCCTTCATGAGTAAAATGATAACCACCAATCTATATCATTTGGAGATTCCAGATGACCTCACTCAACAAAATAGCTTCCAACAAATTTGAAATAAATAGCTGATACAGAAGATATCACAACTCACGTAGCCAACTGCAAGCAAAATTCAGAAGTTCTGAAATTCTGGATAACAATCTTCAATGTAAAGTCTCAATACAACTCACATAGAAGATCAAACCTTTCCACATTCATAAAATTATAAAAACCATCATTGAGCATATGGCAGACAATATTAGTCAATAAGAAAA
>CABFPE010001315.1:0-48661 GCA_900660155.1 Hofstenia miamia | reverse complement strand
CAGTCATAATGGATATGCTGAGGAAAAGCCAGGAAAATGAACCATTAACCATCAAATTTAAAGAGATGGAAAGACAAAATGAAACCATATTGAGCAAAATCAGATTAAACATGGAGATGTGGTTAGACGAGCAAAGCGAGTTATTTCAAAATGAGATTAAACTCCTTACACACCAATTATCAGAGTCCAACAAATGATTCTTAGAACAGAATCAACAATGGCAGAAAAGAAATCAGGAACTGGAAAGGACAAACAGACAGCTAATAGAGGATAATGATCTACAAGCAGGAGAACTGGAGCAATTGAAAGACAAACTAAGACTATCACAGTTGACAGAAGAAGAGAACAGAAGCAATATGCAAACCCACGCAACTCAAGGAAAGAGAGCGAGTTACAAGAATCACACATACTGGCTCCCAAAGAAGTGACATATGAGGAATCTGATGAAGACTCAGATGCTGAAAAACAAAAAATTACTAACAAGATCGCAAAGGCAGTGACAATTCAACTGCAGGAGGAAGACACAGTGAAAAATCATAACAAACCCAAGTACAAAAGTTCGATTTTACCAGAACTGACAACTAATGATACTATACCGTGTAAGGTGACACTACCTAAATTCAATGGAAGGGTAGATGACTACAACCCGACATTCGCAAAATGGTTACAAAAGTTTGAATTAACAATGGCAGAGCGCAAAGTGGCACGACTCCCTTTATATTTAACAGGTGCAGCCTCTCAGCAATATCTGCTCTTAGATGCAGAAATGAAAAGGAATTACAAATTACTGATTGGAGATTTCATAAACTATTATGAAAATGTAAGTTTTAAAAACCAGTACCAAATTATCCTAAAGGTGATGAAAATGAAGAAAACTGATGATATTCAAAACTACATTCAACAAGTTGAATGATTGCCTATGCTTAGTTCAAGAGAAAATAGATATTCTAAATACAATCTGTTCTCACACATCTGCAAAGGAATGCCTGAAAGCATTAGGACAAAGTTTGAGATCAAATGCGATTTAGACAACAAACTTGAAAGAATGATTAGAAAGGCAGTTGACATACAAGCAACCATCAAAAATAACGCACAAATATATAAAAAGGTTGCACAGCACAGAGATGGGCCTACATGGAGAAATAACCTCAAACCACGCATCCCAAATAAAACCTATAATGAAACAAAACCAGAAAAAATCATAAAAGTAAAAGGAACAGATGGAAAAACCAGAAAGGTGAAAGAGAAAGACGTCAAGTGTTACAGCTGTGGACAAAAAGGCCACAAAAAACCGGATTGCCCAAAGCAAATAAATGTAATTGGAGACAAAGAATACTATGATGAGGAAGATGTACTGCAAACAGAGGACAAAATGGACGAAGTCTTGCCAACCAATGAGGAGTCAGAAAACTAGGTAGAGGACCAACTCTTAAAAACTGTGCATCAATAAAAAATCCTGACGAATCTTGATACAATAAATACAATAATGATAGCAATCAATGGAGTAATGACTAAAGCAACCATCAATACTGGAGCAGCAATGTCAATAATTACTGATGAATGTGCTACAAAGCTAGGGTTTAAATGGGAAGAACTGAACAGCTGCAATAAGAGGCTAATTAATGCATCAGGAGAATATATCAATACAAAAGGAATGATAAATGCAGTACAAATAAGGATTGCTAACACAACATTCAAACAGTCTCTGGTAGTGGTGGACACACATAACAATCTGTTACCATACGAAGTTATCCTAGGTGATGACTTTTTGACAAAAAATGGATGTGTCATCAATTCCGCCAACAGAACTATAAAGGTGAAAGAGGAAGAAATGGAGATTGAAGAAGAGCAAGGAAAGCAAAAAACGATTACATTTGAATTACAGGAATACATTCACTTACAGCCGCACCAATGGAAGATGCACACAATCAAAACAGAGGACGCAATAAAGGCTGATATAATGCTATATGACAACAAAGGCATCAACACCAAATGAGTATCGATGCCGTCTAGCGTCTGCACAGTCAAGCATGGGAAGGGAAGAACCAATCCTCAACACTATGAATCAGAATGTCAATCTAAAGAAATTGCAAATAAGAATATATGGGAAGTACATCAAATCAAATATCAGACTCATTTGGAAGGCAATTGGAAATAAGAATATATGGGAAGTACATCAAATCAAATATCAGACTCATCTGGAAGGCAATTGGAGATGATGATGGAGCAAGTAATTTGCATGGTTAATTCAAGGACTTGCAAATGAAAACGGATAGTAGTACTCCACAAGGCTGACTCAAGGGCAAGTGGACAAACACCATCAAAGTCGCAAGTACTCCCAAAGGCCATCTCAAGGGCATAGGGTTGAAAGCAGAAGAGGAGATCACACAATTAAGGAAATTGTTGGAGAAACACAAATGTATATTCAACTACAGAGAAATAAGTGTGGGGCAAGCAGTAGGTGAAAAACATAGAATAGTTACAACAATGGACAAACCAATTAAGCTACTAGTCAGAAGGGTACCTGAACAGATGAAGGATAAATACAATCGCTTATTGGAGGAACTAATTGACAACAAAATCATTCACCCAAGTGAGAGCCCATATGCAGCACCAACCATATTCATGAAGCAGGGAGACAAGTGTCACCTATGCATAGATTTTTTAAATTAAATGAGGTGACAAAAAAGGATTTATACCCCCTACCACGGATAGAGGATATGCTCTACGAGGCCAGTAAGAATAAATATTTCACAACATTAGACCTATGCAAAGCCTACTGGCAGGTAAAGATGGAAGAAGACGATATTGAGAAGGCAGGATTCATATCTCCCTATGGCCTATACGAATGGATATATATGGCGTTCAGACTACATAATGCACCAGCAACCTTCCAGAGGTATATTATGAAAGTGCTGAAAAACAAGACACATAGAATGGAGCAAGGAGTCAATGCCTATATAGACGATATCATAGTAACTAGTGATATAATCCAAGAACATCTGAAAAAATTAGAAAGAATGTTAACAATATTGGAGAATGCAGGACTTTGGATCAATGGGAACAAATGTGACATTCTCAAAGAGAAAATAGTATTTCTAGGACGAATGATAGAGAAAGGCAGGATATGCATGAAGGACAATGCCAGAGAAATGATCTGTAAAATAGAAAAGCCTAATAACAAGAAGGATATACAGAGGATAATGGGATTCTTCAATTACTACGGGACTTTCATCCTGAACATAGCTGGAAAGACAGCAAAGATGACTAGATTAATGAGGAAATTGGTACCATTTGTATGGACCTGGCAGGAGCAGGAAGAATTAGACAACATCAAAGAAGAACTAGCAAAACTACCATCACTTAACACACCGGACTACAACAAACAATGTATACTGGATTGTGACACAAGTAAAGTGGTGATTGGGGCCATGTTGGGACAAATGAAAAATGGGAAAGAGGTCCCCATTCAATTTTTCAGTTGAAAGTTAAGACCAAGCAAAGAAAACTATGGATCTACTAAGGTGGAGATGCTGGCACTAATTGAAAGCATTAAACAATTTCGACACTTCCTGGTTGGTAGAGAATTCAGGGTACGCACAGACAACAGTGGACTGGCATGGTTGAAGAAGTTTTCAGGAGACAAGTCCGGAATAGTGTCACAATGGATCAAATACTTGAATGAGTTCACATTCACAATTGAGCATAGGAAAGGCACCCTACATAACAATGCAGACTTCTGGAGGTTGCTACCAGAATATCAGAGAGACACAGTAAAAATAGATGGGGAAAAAAACAGTTTCAATTTCTGCCACACACTGAATATGAAGGACTGCCAAAAAAAAACGTGGACAAAAAAGGTCAAGCCATACTACCAATACTAATGAGGGAGGAAATATCTGAAAAAGAAATAGTAGATAAACAGAGAGACGACATAATCCTCAGTGAAATCATAAAGAAGATAGAAGAACCTCAGAAAACACTATCAAAACTAATGGTGGGATACTATGAATGCAATAAATGGAAGATAAATCAAAATGGATTGCTATGCATTGAAGCCAGCAACAACAGGATTGAAATACCAGACTATGTCAAAAGAGAATTGATAAGAAAGATACATGAAAAGGGACACCTGGGAATCATACAGACAGAAAAAACCTTCAATACAAGGTTTATAACAACAGCTGCAAGGAAGATTATTGAAGATATCATCAGCAAGTACACCACATGCCTTCTACACAGCAAACCACACTTTCCAATGCAAAGGGACTACTGGAAAAGATTATCACAACACAACCAAATGAAATAGTCTACATAGATCTGGAAACATTGTTGAAGAACACAGAAGGCTATCAATATCTACTGGTGATGGTAGACAATTTTACAAAATATGCAAGGATGATCCCAATGAAGAACACCACTGCAGAAACCACAGCGGAACTAGTATTTAAAGAATGGATCCTACGACTTGGGCTGATGGAAACAATCATAACGGATAAGGGGCCCCAATTTGAGAGTGGACTTTTCCAAGAGATGGTAAAACTCCTGGAAATTGCAAGCAAACAACAACAGCATACCATCCACAAACCAATGGAGCAGTGGAGTGACTTAATTGAACACTAATTAAGCTAATCAAAGTGGCAAAATCAAGAATAGGGGGAAGTCATCAAGATGATTGAATACTATTACAACACGTCAGTACATGCAATGACGGGAATCTCACCATTCAAGGCAATGTTTGGAAGAGAAGCAGTGACCCCACTATCAATGCAATACACTAACTATAGTGGAAAATTGAATAATTAATACGTGAAACAACTGAAGCACCAGATCACGGGAATTCACAAAACAATGTGGTACAACATAAAAAAATCAGCAGTGAGACAGCAGTGTAATTATAATAAAAAATTTACAGTCATGCACATAAAGTAGGAGACAAGGTATATGCGTTCACACCGATCAAACTCACAGACACAAACCAAGTCCAGAAGTTGAAAATGGTATGGTCTGGCCCCCATATGATAACACAAACACTACCAAATAATGAATATATGCTAGACAATAATAGACTGTTACATTTTCAAAACTTGAAGAGAGCAACAGTGGACATTGAAGAGACAAAGATAGACGAGAACACTGAATTCAAAATATGCCAAATTAATGGCAATGAAATTATATATGATATGTATGATTTAGATAGCGTACACGAAGAAGGATTTGATGATGAATTCACAGTGGACGTCAGAGATGATAGCATGAGAGAAAGAGTGCTGCCCCAAAGGACAGCAAGGAATAAACCTATATATGACCCTGAAATATGGGATTTAAATTTACTAACTGAATTTAGGAATCTAGAAGAGAATGATGCACCCACTGCTGAAGAATAGAGTGCACAGAAATCAACAGCAGGAGGAGCTCTCGACCAAGAACAGGAGAAGGAGAGTTTGAAGAAGTTCTCAAACCAGATGTTGACTCAAGGGCAGAAGGGATGAGAACAAGGAACCAATGAATAGATGACGTAGAGTGAGAAGGCGTCCTAGTAGTCCACAAGGCCAATTCAAGGGCATTGAGACCAACGGACAAAGAGCCTCTCCCACCAGGGATCTGTACCACTGATTCAAGGGCATGCAGAAAACTGGTGCACAGCAGCACAACTTTCCTTCCAAGAGTCCATGACACTTATTCAAGGGTGGTGAGACACTAGGAGTTCCAGAGGAAGGTGTAAGTGGTGGAAGAACCATGGAGATATGAAAGCAATTCAAGGCTGACATTATTCCCACTGGAACCACAACTGGTCAAGTGCTGATAGGAGTAACTGTGAACCAATTCAAGGGTGAATCAGTAGAAACTATCAGCACAGATTCACAGCCCATGGATTGTGAACCAAGCACCAGCAGATTACCATTACAGATGAACCAGCTGCAAGCCTCCTCAGAAACTACCTCGGAGAGAATGGTACAATCAAAAGAGAGAGAAAAACGCATGTCTAAAATTGATGGAGAAACAGTACACCCATACTTCATAGGAACATCAAAAATGTGTTACAATGCATTTGTGAAGCTATCCCCGGAAACAAAGGCTCGCATAAGAAAGGTCGTGAAACTCTAAGGGAGAAATCTACCAATAGTGCTCATCATTGACACCAGACCAAAAGTAAACGTGATTATAAGCTACCCATAGGAAATGAATGAAATGTTGGAAAGGCCATATATGTGAAGCATGGTACACATTGTATTTGACTAAGACTTCATGTTGGAAACAACACAAGCAATAATGGCATACAAGGATAAAATAGCAGAAATTCTGGAAATAAACATGGACAAAGAAAACCTCACAATCATACACATGTTGAAAGAAAAAGAATACACAAAAAACTTGGAGAAAAACATTGATCAAACACTACGAATGGTGAAAGTACAAAAAGTGAGAGTAGTAATAATCACGAGTTTGACAATCGATACCATTCCAGAACATCTACAAGATTCATGCATGCAAATGGAGAATATTTTCCCTTGGGAGAAAACACCAATAGGCACAACCATCCCAGAATTAATTAGATTCGATCTACAAATAGACTATTGGGCGCAGATATACAGAATAATGGTGGATCCATGCATCGCGATCAACCTCTACAAACAGACTAAAACAATCGAAATGATGGCAGACACAGAGGGCATAGAAAAAGCCAACATATTATTTATAAAATGAAGTTTAACACAATGGCAAGAACATCTACAACAGATTCAGAAAGTATGGAAAAATATGAAATTGCAACAGAAAGTGGAGGAGAGCTGGCCAGAAATAAAGATTGAGGCGCCATCACATAAGTTCCACAAATCAGTAGAAATGGTACTAACAGAAGTGAACAAAGCCTACGAACTACACACTAAAAAGGATTTCAAACAGCTAATATTTGAAGAAAAGAATGCGCTGGAAATCCGCTTTAGAACAACAGCATGGATACTAGCAATATTTACGACAGAAGATACAGAATTAAAACTCCCTATTTCATGGCACATCAGACACAAGCTAACGAAAGCAAAGAGATTCAAAATAGTGTTAGCCCCACTCAACACACAAACAAAGAATTGGTTGCTGAAAGGCCACATCAAAAGGTTGGATTCACCAAATAAATCAGAAAAACCAGTACAAACAATGGAGAAGATACTCAGTCGCATGATAATGAATGAGAGCCTGATTGGGAAAATGTCGATGGTAGACATGGCCAACAAAATGGGGAGATGTCCAAGCGAAATTACAATATTCAAGGAGCCAATGAAAAAATATATGTGGGGAGCAACATCAGAAACACGGCTGAGGCAGATGAAAAATCAACTGTGGATAACCACAAGAAAAATTATTAAATGGAAGCTGGTAAGCACAGAAGAAATAAGGAAAATAGCAATACAAAAAATGTGCAGAAAACCCTCGGAGAGATACAAACAAGACAGCCCATGCTGCACATTTACGAAAATAATATGGAGTGCAGAAATGATGAAAAAAGGAGGAATAATGGAACCACAGAGGGAGATGATGGAAGAGGAAGAATTGCTAACATCCTCACAGTTACTATTGTCTCCTAAAACACAGCAAATGATCAATAGAATAAATATAGAGAAGTGGGGAGAAGTGAGCCCAGCAAGAACAATCGAGTGGATTGATACCAATGTCGAATGGTTCCTAGTTGAAATATAAGTAACTTGGGAAACCAGAGAGATTTAAGAAAGAAACTTTCAAAATATTAGAGAACAACAAACGGTGGCGACAATGAAGTTAATGTTTATGGAAGCATTCATGAAGACTGAACAGGAAGAATTGCTAAAACCATATAATCAGTTAGCAGTAGACGTCAAATGCATAACAGCAAGAATAGATATCAAAGACAAATACAATTAAAATTAAGCAGAAGTGGACTCACACAGACATTCTGGAACACCATCTCGGAAGCAAAAATGAATTACCCTGTGACAATAGGCTTAGCAACAGCGCCAACCATGGAAGACTCATACCCACACATAGAAAAACAAATCAAAACGAAAATCCTAATCTGCACACTGCTGGAAACAGTTGTGATACCAATGGTTCTCCCATGTTGGAGACTGCCAAAAGAGGATAGAGTCGCGAAAACCTTCTTGCACGAATACAAGTCATACTTAAATATGGAAAAGAAGGCAAAAGCTATAGTAGAACGCGATGACTACAAGAGATCGAAAGAAATAATGCTGAAGAATGATAATAGAGAGAAGGTATACATTGAAGGAATGATAACGCCATATGAACTGTATACAAAAGGAAAATCTATCAACTTACAACTACAAGATCTGAAAAAAGAGATAGAAAGCCGCACTCCAAAAGCAATAATGCTATTCTCTGGAGTAAATGACATCATGTGGACAGATATATGGGAGAGAAAGTACCATTACTACGACGTAACAAAGAGAGTTGAAATTGTAATAATGATGCGTATTAACAAAAACGATCCAAATGAAATCAGCAAACAAGAAGTAATAGACAACATCAGTTTCTTTTATAATGACGTGGCAAATACTCATAGCTTAAGAAAAGTATTCATGTTTTTCTACCCAGACAACCAGATCAGAGAAGACCTACCCCACAAAAGTAGGGCTGATGCGCAAATGACGCTAATGATAGGAAATAAAGGTATACAGCTATATCAGAAATACTACAAAAAAATTCTCTTACAAGATCAACAAATTAAGAGAAATTACACCAATAGCAGAGGATATTTAAGAGGCGAAATTCTTGAAATACGCGAACACTGTAACAACCAAATGAGAGCAGTCTTGAAAATGACAAAACAAGATGAATTCGAAAAAACAACATGGGAAGATCAGCAAGTGGAGTTGATAATTCGGAAGGCGGACACACTGGTACATGGAGAACAAACTGTGCTAAAAATAACGCAAGCTGAAGAGGGTGTGTAGCATCATCCAAATAATATCTAAAAAGCTGCAAACGTCAAGCAAAGTCGAGAATAAGATCAAAGAAATGATGATTAAAAATATTGTATTTAGATCAATTAGATTAATTTAGATTTATTTGTATTATGCAACTAAGAAACAATATGTGTCAAAAATAAGAGATTAGTATTGGTCGATAATAATACTTTTTGGCAAAACGAGGGGGCGAAGTCACTTCCATTATTTTTAGCCGCCATCTTGGCAGATGAGAAGTTTAAATTTGAAATCAACAGGTACTTTTCTAGATTTACTATAAATAGGAATTAAACATTGTAAGCAATTGATAAAGAATTTTATTCGGAATTCTTATTTTGTTCTACTATAACAGTTTGATCATTTAATATGATGTCGAGCTAATCGAGTGGTGTTTAGTAGTGGTCTGGATCCATCACAGAGAATGATTCAAGGGTCTTTGTGCCAGATCATGAAAGTGCACATAAGTTAGGTGTAGGAGTTTTTCTCTCAATTAGTCCACTAGTGATCATTGAATACATGTATTAAAATAATTAACTTTGAACAAATGGATAACCAAAACCTAGGGAATATATTAATAATATTTTAGATCCAAATTAGTGACCTATAAATGACTGATAAAGTGACCGAACATGTATCAAATTATAAATGTAGGTTAGGAAGCTGCTCGATATTAATACATTTATTAAAGCCAGTATATTTCGGTAATGGCTACAAGTAACATTAAGTAAGCAGCTAGTAACCAGTCAGGTTGTGAACAAATGCAACACTTTTACAAAATAGAGTTTAAGTCAAATTGTGTCATGTCTTGAGTATGCACTGAGCTAGGATAGGGTACACATAAAATGTATCAATGAGCTGAGAGGTGGAACTCAATCAAATGGAACATTGAAGGACTGGTGAAACTGGATGTGGAGATCAGCTTTGGGCAGATGCCCACTATTGATCATTGAAGAAATCGCTGCATGGCTTCATCACCTAAATAGTGAACAGTTATATCTAGTTACATTGTGTTAATAGAAACAAAAGCTAGAGCAGTCTCTAGTTAAGTAAATCCCTACCCTCAAAACTATGACTAGTGTTATGAAGTAACAAAAGAAAAACAGTAATAATGCCTGGTAGAGGATGTTACATGGCAACCATGACAGCCAAGAATAAATACTCTTAAAAGAAACATTCAGTGAAACCACCCACATACTACTACAGAATCTATAAACAAAAGTGGAAGTAAGCAACAGACAGCTACATGAAAGATAAACTAGTCAATAGAGAGAATTACCCAAAACCAAATCAAAGCACCTTAACAGGATCCTGGAATCGTGATCAAAAAGGAAGACCACTACAAACCAGAAAGAATATATGACAAAAGGTAAGAAAGGCAGCGCAAAGAAGAAACCCAAATATGAAAGTTCAATTTTACTGCAACTGACAACTAATGATACTATACTATGGAAGGCGACATTACCCAAATTCAATGGAAGAGTAGATGGCTACAACCCAACATTCACCTAATGGTTACAAATGTTCGAATTAACAATGCCGCAGCACAAAGCCAGCAGGCAGCAGCAGCAAGACTCCCTTTATATTTAACAGGTGCAGCCTCTCAGCACTATCTGCTCTTGGATGCAGAAATGAAAAGGAATTACAAATTGCTAATTGGAGATTTCATAAACTATTATGAAAATGAAAGTTTTAAAAACCAGTACCAAATTATCCTAAACACAATGAAAATGAAGAAAACCAATGATATTCAAAATTACATTCAACAAGTTGAATGAATGCTTATGCTGAGTTAAAGAGAAAACAGATATTCTATATATGATCTGTTCTCACACATCTGCAAAGGAATGCCTGAAAGCATCAGGACACAGTTTGAGATCAAATGTGATCTAGATGACAAACTTGAAAGAATGATTAGAAAGGCAGTCGACATACAAGCAACCATTGAAAATAACGCATGAATATATGAAAAGGCTGCATGGCACAGAGATGGGCCTACATGGAGGAATAACCTCAAACCACACATCCTAAATAAAACCTATAACAAAACAAAACCGGAAAAAATTTTAAAAATAAAAGGAGAAGACAGAAAAACCAGAAAGGTGAGAGAGAAAGACATCAAGTGTTATGGCTGTGGACAAAAAGGCCACAAAAAACCAGATTGCCAAAAGCAAATAAATGTAATCAGAGATGAAGAAGCATACTAATATGAGGAAGATGTACTGCAAATAGATGACAAAATGGACAAAGTCTTGCCAACCAATGAGGAGTTGGAAAACTAAGTAGAGTGCTGACTCATGACAACCATGCATCAATAATGATCCTGACAAACCTCGACATGATGAATATGATAACAATAGCTATTAATGGAGTAATGATGAAAGCAACCATCAACACCAGAGCAGCAACGTCCATAATTACTGATGAATGCGCTATGAAGTTGGGATTCAAATGGGTAGACTTGAACAGGTGCAATAAGAGACTAATTAATGCATTAGGAGATTATATCAATACAAAAGGAATGATAAATGTAGTACAAATGAGAATTGCGAATACAACATTTGAACAATCTTTGGTGGTGGTGGACACACACAATAACCTGTTGCCATACAAAGTTATCCTAGGTGATGACTTTTTGATGAAAAATGGATGTGTCATTAATTACGCCAACAGAACTATAAAGGTGAGAGAGGAAGAAATGGAGATCAAAGATGAGCAAGGAAAGCAAAAAACGATTACATTTGAATTACAGGAAGACATCCACTTACAGCCGCACCAATGGAAGATGCACACAATCAAAACAGAGGACGCAATAATGGCTGATATAATGCTATGCAACAACAAAGGCATCAACACCAAATGAGTATTGATGCCATCTAGTGTCTGCACTGTCAAGCATGGGAAGGGAAGAATACCAATCCTCAAAGCTACGAATTGGAATGTCAATCTAAAGAAATCAAAAATAAGAATATACAGGAAGTACATCAAATCAAATATCAGACTCATCTGGAAGGCAATTGGAGACAATGATGGAGAAAGCAATTTGCATGGTTGATTCAAGGACTTGCAAATGAAAACGGATAGTACTCCACATGGCCAACTCAAGGGCAAGTGGACAAACACCATCAAAGTCGTGAGTACTCCCAAAGGCTTACTCAAGGGCATAGGGATGAAAGCAGAAGAGGAAGATATATACAGAACCCCGGAAATAAACATTGAAAACTACCCACACTTGGAAGAACAGGAGATCACACAATTAAGGAAATTGTTGGAGAAACACAAACATATATTCAATTCCAGAGAAATAAGCATGGGGCAAGCAGTAGGTGAAAAACATAGAATAGTTACAACAATGGACAAACCAATTAAGCTACCAGTCAGAAGGGTACCTGAACAGATGAAGGATAAATACAATCGCATACTGGAGGAACTAATTGACAACAAAATCATCTGCCCAAGTGAGAGCCCATATGCACCACCAACTGTATTTATGAAGCAGGGAGACAAGTATTGCCTATGCATAGATTTTCATAAATTAAATGAGGTGACAAAAAAGGATTCATACCCCCTAACACGAACAGAGGATATGCTCTATGAGGCCAATAAGCATTAGACCTATGCAAAGCCTACTTGCAGGTAAAGATGGAAGAAGATGATATTGAGAAGACAGCATTCATAACATTCTATGGCCTATACAAATGGATATATATGGCGTTTGGACTATGTAATGCACCAGCAACCTTCCAGAGGTATATTATGAAAGTGCTGAAAAACAAGACACATAGAATGGAGGAAGGAGTTGACGCCTATATAGATGATATCATAGTAACTAGTGATACAATTGAAGAACATCTGGAAAAATTAGAAAAGACGTTAACAATATTGGAGAACACAGGACTTCAGATCAATGGGAACAAATGCGACATTCTCAAAGAGAAAATAGTATTTCTAGGACAAACAATAGAGAAAGGCAGGATATGTGTGAAGGACAATGCCAGAGAAATGATCCGTAAAATAGAAAAGCCTAATAACAAGAAGGATATACAGAGGATAATGGGATTCTTCAACAACTATGGGACTTTCATCCCAAACATAGCTGGAAAGACAGTGAAGATGATCAGATCAGTACTGTTCATATGGATGTGGCAGGAGCAGAAAGATTTAGACATTATCAAAGAAGAACTAGTGAAACTACCATCATTTAACACACCAGACTACAACAAACTATTTATACTGGATTGCAACGCAAGTAAAGTGGTGATTGGGGCCATGTTGGGACAAATGAAAAATGGGAAAGAGGTCCCCATTCAATTTTTCAGTTGAAAGTTAAGACCAAGCAAAGAAAACTATGGATATACTAAGGCTGCTGGCACTAATTGAAAGTATTAAAAAATTTCGACACTTCCTGGTTGGTAGAGAATTCAGGGTACACACAGATAACAGTGGACTGACATGGTTGAAGAAGTTTTCCGAAGACAAGTTCAGAATAGTGTCATGATGGATCAAATACTTGAACAAGTTCACATTTACAATTGACCATAGGAAAGGCACCCTACATAACAACGCAGACTTCTGGACATCACTACCAGAATATCAGAGAGATGCAGTAAAAATAGATGGGGAAAAAAACAGTTTCAATTTCTGCCACACACTGAATATGAAGGACTGCCAGAAATAAACGTGGACAAAAAAGGTCAAGCCATACTACCAATACTAATGAGGGAGGAAATATCTGAAAAAGAAATAGTAGATAAACAGAGAGACGACATAATCCTCAGTGAAATCATAAAGAAGATAGAAGAACCTTTGACAACACTATCAAAACTAATGGCAGGATACTATGAATGCAATAAATGGAAGATAAATCAAAATGGATTGCTATGCATTGAAGCCAGCAACAACAGGATTGAAATACCAGACTATTTCAAAAGAGAATTGATAAGAAAGATACATAAAAAGGACACCTGGGAATCATACAGACAGAAAAAACCTTCAATACAAGGTTCATAGCAAAAGCTGCAAGGAAGGTTATTGAAGATATCATCAACAAGTACACCACATGCCCAACAAACAACACTTTCCAATGCAAAGGGCACCACTGGAGAAGATTATCACAACACAACCAAAGGAAATAGTCCACATAGATCTGAAAATTTTGTTGAAGAATGCAGAAGGCTATCAATATCTACTGGTGATGGTAGACAATTTTACAAAATATGCAAGGATGATCCCAATGAAGAACACCACTGCAGAAAACACAGCAGAACTAGTATTTAAAGAATGGATCCTACGACTTGGGCTGATGGAAACAATCATAACGGATAAGGGGCCCCAATTTGAGAGTGGACTTTTCCAAGAGATGGTAAAACTCCTGGAGATTGCAAGTGAATGAACGACAGCATACCATCCACAAGCCAATGGAGCAGTGGAGTGACTTAATCAAACACTAATCAAGTTAATCAGAGTGGCAACATCAAGAATAGGGGGAGACAAATGGAGAGAAGTCATCAAGATGATCAAGTAGTATTACAATATGTCAGTACATGCAAAAACGGGAATCTCACCATTCAAAGCAATGTTTGGAAGAGAAGTGGCGACCCTGCTATCAATGCAATACACTAACAATAGTGGAAAAATGGATAATAAATATGTGAAACAACTGAAGAACCAGATCACAGGAATCCACAAAGCAATGTGCCACAACATAAAAAAATCAGCAGTGAGACAGCAGCATAATTATAATAAAAAAATCTATGGTCAAGCACACAAAGTAGGAGATAAGGCATATGCATTCGCACTGATCAAACTTACAGACACAAACCAAGTCGAGAAGTTGAAAGCAGTATGGTCCAGCCCCCACACAATAACACAAACACTACCAAATAATGAATATATGCTAGACAATAATAGACTGTTACATTTTCAAAACTTGAAGAGAGCAACAGCAGACATTGAAGAGACAAAGATAGACAAGAATTCCAAATTCAAAATATGCCAAATTAATGGCAATGAAATTATATATGATATATATGATTTAGATAGCATACATGAAGAAGGATTTGATGATGAATTCACAGTGGACGTCAGAGATGATAGCATGACAGAGAGAGTGCTGCCCAAAGGACAGCAAGAAATAAACCTATATATGACCCTGAAATATGGGATTTAAATTTACTAACTGAATTTATTAATCTAGAAGAGAATGATGCACCCACCACTGAAGAAGAGAGTGCACAGGAATCAACAGACAGAGGAGCTCTTGACCAAGAACAGGAGAAGGAGAGTTTGAAGAAGTTCTCAAACCTGATGTTGACTCAAGGACAGAAGGGAAGAGAACAAGGAACCAATGAATAGATGACGTAGAGTGAAAAGGCGTCCTAGTAGTCCACAAGGCCAATTCAAGGGCAGGGAGACCAATGGACAAAGAGCCTCTCCCAATAGGGATCTGCAACTCCGATTCAAGGACACACAGAAAAATGGTGCACAGCATCACAACTTTCCTTCCAAGAGTCCACAATGCCCATTCAAGGGCAGTGAGACACTAGGAGTTCCAGAGGAAGGTGTAAGTGGTGGAAGAATCGTGGAGATATGAAAGTGATTCAAGGCTGACATTATCCCCACCAGAACCACAACTGGTCAAGTGCTGATAGGAGTAACTGTGAACCAATTCAAGGATGAATCAGTAGAAACTATCAGCAAGATTCACAGCCCATGGACTGTGAACCAGCACCAGCGGAATACCATTATGGATGACCCAGCTACACACCTCCTCAGAGACTACCTCAGAGAGAACAGTATGATCAAAAGAGAGAGAAAGACGCATGGGTTAGGGACATAAAAAATGCGTTACAATGCATTTGTGAAACTATCCCTGGAAACAAAGGCTCACATAAGAAAGGTATCAAAACTCGAAGGGAGAAATTTACCAATAGTGCTTGACGCTAACAACAGACTGAAAGTAAATGTGATTATAAGCTACCCACAGGAATGAACAAAATGTTGGAAAGGCCATATATGCAAAGCATGGTACACATTGTATTTGACAAAGACTTGATGTTGTCCACATATCAGTAGAAATGGTACTAACAGAAGTGAACAAAGCCTATGAACTACACACCAAAAAGGATTTCAAACAGCTAATATTTGAAGAAAATAATGCGCCAGAAATCCACTTTAGAACAACAGCATGGATACTAGCAATATTTACAACAGAAGATACAGAATTAAAAGTCCCTATTTCATGGCACATCAGACAGAACCTAATGAATGCAAAGAGATTTGAAATAGCATTAGCCGTGATCAATACACAAACAAAGAATTTGTTGCTGAAAGGCCACATTGAAAGGTTGGATTCACCAAATAAATCAGAAAAACCAGTACAAACAATGGAGAAGATACTCAGTCACATGATAATGAATGAGAGCCCAATCAGGAAAATGTTGATAGTAGACATGGCCAACAAAACAGGGATATGTCCAAGCAAAATTACAATATTCAAGGAGCCAATGAAAAAATATATGTGGGGAGCCACATCAGAAACATGGCTGAGGCAGATGGAAAATCAACTGTGGATAACCACAAGAAAAATTATTAAATGGAAACTGGCAATCACAGAAGAAATAAGGAGAATAGCAATACAAAAAATGTGCAGAAAACCCTCGAAAAAGAAATGGAGAGATACGAATGAGATAGCCCATGCTACACATTTACAAAAATAATATGGAGTGCAGAAATGATGAAAAAAGGAGGAATAATGGGACCAGTGGAAGTTTGTGAAATGGTAACAAAACCACAGAGGGAGATGATGGAAGAGGAAGAATTGCTAACATCCTCACAGTTACTATGGTCTCCTAAAACACAGCAAATGATTGATAGAAGAACTATCAAGTGGATTGATACTGATGATGAATGGTTCCTAGTTGAAATAAAAGTAACTCGGGAAACCAGAAAGATTAAAGAAAGAAACTTTCAAAATATTAGGGAACAGCAAATGGTGGCAACAATGAAGTTAATGTTTACAGAAGAATTCACAAAGACTGAACTGAAAGAATTGCTAAAACTATATAATCAGTTAGCAGTAGACGTCAAATGCATAACAGCAAGAATAGACATCAAAAACAAAATATGATTAAATTTATGCAGAAGGGGACTCACACAGGCATTCTGGAACACCATCTCAGAAGCAAAAATGAATTACCCTGTGACAATAGGCTTAGCAACAGCGCCAACCATGGAAGACTCATACCCACACATAGAAAGACAGATCAAAATGAAAATCCTAATCTGCACACCCCTGGAAACAGTTGCAATACCAATGGTTGAGGAGGGCGTGTAGAATCGTCCAAATAAAATCAAATATAAACTGCAAACATTGAGCAAAGTGAGAATAAGATTGAAGAAATGATGATTAGAAATATTGTATTTAGATCAATTAGATAATTTAGATTTATTGGTACTATGCAACTAAGAAACAATATGTGTCAGAAATTAGAGATTAGTATCAGTCAATAATAATACTTTTGGCAGAATGAGGGGGCAAAATCACTTCCATTATTTTTAGCCACCATCTTGGCAGAAGAAAAGTTTATTTTATTCAGTGGGTAATTATAATAATAATCAATGAATATCAATAAAGAAAATTTAATTATATTAAATAACAAATTTTTGTTTAGTTGGAAAAAATCATTTTACAGTTTTATGTTTGACCAAAGTATTGGGTGCAATTTTAATTTCTAACCTACTGGTAATATAGATTTTAATTAGGTTTTTGCATATTATTATTATTAATTGTTATTATTTTTCCATTACAATGAATGCTAATATGAATTTCTTTTTGTGAAATTTTACATTTGTAGATTTTCATTAATTTATATTCTAACACTCTAAGATTTTTTTGGGTAGAGGTTAAAATTGTGTTTTGCAATACAATAGTATTTTCTATTTGCTATTTCAGATTGTAACTTACAGTGATTTTCATCTAGACCAATAATTGTCAATGTTTTCCTAACTGGTAATTTAACATGCAATTTACATTCAAATTTAGCAAGAGGGGAGATGAATGAAAATACTATAATTGCTGTTTTAAAAATTAATAATACTAATTATCATACAATGAGAAAATGTAAAAATGATTTGTATGTGTTTCATTAAGGGTGAGATTTGCTTTTGTCTTTTCATACAACATTAATTTTTTTCTTCATGTATTTACTTTTTCCCCTTGGTATATTAGTTTTTCCCTTGTGTTTTTAGTTTCTTCCCTTGGTATATTAATTTTTTCCTTTGTGTATTTAGTTTCTTCCCTTGGTATATTAATTTTTTCCTTTGTGTATTTAGTTTCTTCCCTTGGTATATTAATTTGTTCCTTTGTGTTTTGTAAAAATATATACCAATGCATTACAACAATTTTTTACATTTATTCACATGATATTAAACTATATTCCATGCATTGTCTGTGATCAAAGAAAATTGACACTCTATCATCTTCTTCAATGCCTCCATCAATAAGGGAAAAGATTTTTGAAATGGCAAAGTCTATTGGAAATCCTCCTACATGAATTGTATTGATATTTTTCTTTAAAATTTCACATGCTTCTGTTGTATGTGGTAGACTTGCTCTGGGTGAATTAAAATTTGTAGTGTCAATGTCTATGTGAGGGTTTAGACCCCAGCAAGTGTCGCAAGTGCATTGTGCTGGAGATACTCAAAATTGGATATGCAAAACTCTGTTCCCATTAATCAATACATTTTCATGGTTAATAATCCTTTCAATATTCTTCAAAATGATCATCTTTTGCTCAATAACTTTAAATTCACATAAAACGTACTCATAGCTGTGTTTAAGATATTGATTGCTGGTCATATTCCTGGAAAATAGTGAATGATTGCACTGATACCCATTGAATTTTATACACATAGAGATTTTATGATAGGCTACTTTTTTATGTTTGGCAATGTACATATACACCAATAATAATATTAGTATCAAATTTATGCAGTTGTATTTCCACACATTTCATTTTTCTAAAATATGTATTTTATTACCTTATTTAGACAAGAGTTTGGTGTATTTCTATAGATTTAAAAAATAAACTGAACGATTTATTTTCAATCATTTAGTAACAAACTATTGTGTGAAAATCTGAAAAAAATTAGTTTGTCAAATATCAGCTTTACCAGGATATTTACAAAGTACATGAAATATATTGTTCCAATGAGTCATAGATAATAAGCAAATATTTATGAGAATGTAAAAGCCACTTGTTTGTATACAGCATGTAAACAAAGCGCTATCACAAAATTACTAGACTTCTGACAGACATTGTTTTCCTGCTTTAAATACAGTGAGTTTTATTACTATACATGATATATTGATTAGTAATTAATTTATATATTTCCGTGAAATGTTTTTATTTAATGTTTTTCACCAGTAAATTATTTTTCATGAAATCTTTTTATCAAGTTTAATGTTCATTATTAGATAAACATCTTGAAATGTAAACAATTGGCATCTATAAATTGTAGAATGCATTTGAAAATTTCATTCAATTATTTGTTAACATACAATCTTCTAGTAAAATGAACAATAATCTCCAAGATTTTCTTTCTGGGTGGAATGCTCAATTTGAAAAAATCATTCAAGAGAATATGTACAAGCATCCATGTGACATTCCCTTTAATCCTGAATTGTAAGTATTTGTTTTTTACTTACATTACTAAATTGCATTTTTTTTAATGTGTTGAGACATGCATTTAGATTTAGCATTTCATCTGATGATGAAATCACTTTTGTGTCTTCTCCTCTCATGGAGTTTGAGCCTTGGTCCCAGGATTTTGAGACTCAAGTCAACTCTATGATGGTTAGGTATATGCCTGGAACTAGTCTTCAGCAAGGGTCTGGTCAACATACAAATACCTCCAATACCCCGTGAGTACATTTTGTTTGTATTTACTATTGTTTTAAAAGTATTTTTTTAAATTGTGTATATTCTAATACATGTTTTTATTTTTAATCATTTAAAATCATGCCTCAATAAATTATTCAGACAATATTATTTCATACTGGTTGCTTACAATGCAAAATTGTTTTTGTTTGTACATATCTTTTCCCATTGGAATGATGCATGTTATTGCTTTTGTTAAACAATTGTATTTAAAAAAAAATAATGTGATTGAGATTTGTAATTGCCACACCTCTCCAATTTAATTATATTTAGTCCCACAACTCCTGCTCCATTTGAATGCACTCACTGTAAATATACCAACCACAAACCCTAGCACTCCAAAAGCACATAAATAATAGACATAAAAAACATAGGTGCATCTATGCTATGCTTGTAAACTTTTCTTTGGCTGTGATAATTTATACAATGAGCACATGTCTACTGTCCATGAAGTGCCACCACCATCTGTTAATAATATTGAAATGTTCAAGACTAATGTTGCTTGTAAGGGTTTTGCATGTTTTCACAGCCAGCCTTTAACAGCTCTTGATATTTATGCACCATTTTTTTTGGCACACCTGTCAATTACAGCAATTATTTAGAATGATGTTTCCAAGCATTTCTCTGCCAAGGTATATTTGATAGCAGAAGTTGAATTGGCAAGAATTAAGGTGCTGTTTTGTTTGCACTGCCTTTCTTACCTTTTTTCATGACTTCTTTTTGGTTTGTAGTGGTACTTCTCGTGATTCTGGGACCTGTTGAAGTGCTTTCATTTAGGTTTAGGTAGCTCTCTCTGTTGACTAGTTTTTCATGTAGTTGTCCTGTTGCTTAGCTTCCACTTTCACTTGTAGATCTTATTGTAGTATGTGGGTTGTTCCACTGAATGTTTCTTTAATTCAAGAAAAAAAATCCTTTTGTTCTTAGAAGAAACAACTATCTTAACTCAGATAAGTAAAAGAAGTTCTTTTCCAAAGGTTGCTGTTCTTGGCTGTCACAGTCACTATGTAACATCCTCTACCAGGCATTAGCACTGTTTTTCCTCTGTTACTTTATAACATTAGTTGTATCTTTGTGGGCAGAGATTTACTAATTAGATACTGTTTAGCTTTTAGATGTTTCTGTTAACATAACTTAACTAGATTTAACTCTTCACTATTTTGGTGACATAGCCATGCAGCAATCTCTCCAAAGATTGATAGTGGGCAACTGTGTGAAGCTGATCTCCACATCCAGTTTCACCAGTGCTTTGATGATCCATTTGGTTGAGTTCCACCTCTCAGCTCATTGATTCAATTTATGTGTACCCCTACTCAAGACAAGACACAATTTGACTTAGACTCTATTTTGTAAAAGTGTTTTGTGTATTCACAACTAGACTTGTTACTAGCTGCTTAATTAACATTACATGTAGCCATTACCAAAATATATTGGCTATAATAAATAGTTTAATATTGAGCAGATTCCTAACCTACATTTATTAATCAGTACATGTTTGGCTACTTTATCAATCATTTATTAGTCACTAATTTGGATCTGAAATAGTAATAATATATTACCTAGGTTTCAGTCATCCAACTGTATTTTGAATTCATTTATTTTAATACATCTACTAAGTGATTGCTAGTCAGCTAAATGAGAGAAAAACTCCTACACCTAACCTAAGTGCACTTTTGTAGTCTGGCACAAAAACCCTAGAATTGATCTAGATCATGGATCCAGACCACTACTAAACACCACTCTTTTAGCTTGACATCATATTAAATAATCAAACTGTAATAGCAGAATAAAATAAGAATTCTGAATAAAATTCTATATCAAATTGCTTACAGGATTTAGTCTCTATGTTTAGCAAATCTAGAAAAGTAAATGTTGATCTTAAATTTGAACTTTTGCCTGCCAAAATGGTGGCTAAAATAATGGAAGCAATTTTGCCTCCTTGTTTTGCCAAAAGTATTATTATTGACTGATACCAATCACTTATTTCTGACACATATTGTTTCTTGGTTGCATAAAACAAATTAATCTAAATTAATCTAATTGATCTAATAAAATATTTCTAATCATCATCTTTTCAATCTTATTCTCATCTTGGTTCAATGTTTGAAGCCTAGAATTTTTTGGATGATGCTACAATAGGAACTAATTGTAGCAGTCCTTGAGATGCCTAGCAGCAAGCAGTGTAAGTGTGGTAGAAATGAAAATGAGAAATGAAGAATATTTGCATATAATACAGAAGTATTCCAAATAGCTCTCTTGATTGAGGATGTTGTCTGGGATTGTTGACTGTTATTCTATATAGATGAAGTTTTCATTTATATTATATGCAAGGTCTTCTACAGGTATCAGATTGATGCATTGAACAATTTTGATCTCAGCTTTATCTATTGGTTTTAGTAGTCCAGTAATTTGCAGAAGTTCCTGTTTTTAATCATTTTAAGAACATTTTTGAGGAGTACATTGTTATTGAAGATGACGTGTGCCATACTGTGTAGGTAGTCCCAGTTGAGTTTTTGTAGTAAGTTTTCCAGGTAGAAGATAATTGTATTGATCTGAGGACGTTTGTCAGCATTGTAATTAATCACAAACTATGCACAAATCATGAAAGTAATAACTCTTTCATAAATAAAATTCTAATTCATTAGAAAAATACACTTTTAAATTAAACTTGCTACTTTTACAAACATTTGTAATTAAGTGGGGTATACATGTACACTTAAACGTAAAAGACAATTACATCATAACTTGCAAAGTTCTACTATCCAGTTACTTGTTTGAGAGAAAGTGTATATTATGTGTAAAGTATACACCCCTTGCAAAATGGACATTTAATAAACATAAATTTTGAATAACAAGAAAAACTCACGGAATATTGTTGTTGATTGTAGATGTAGAGGTGTTTGGCTTAGTACCAGCTCCAAACTGCCTGTAATCAATTTAATTTCTGTATATTGTAAAGGAAAAATTTGTTTATGACTTAACAATATTTTCTCTGCTTAGATTTTCTTATTGATGATTTTGTTTCACCACTTTCCCACAAGAATGTTTTTCCATCCATGGTATAAACACTTTTGTTATTTGTATATTTATACCTGTTTAGATTGATACTTTAATGAAAAAATGATGTTCCATGAAAAGCCTCTGCTGTTTGTTTCATCTAATGCTAAAGTATGATAATTAACCTATGTATCACAATTAATAATTTGTTTAGATTTTTTGATTAATAATCTGCTCTATGCCTCTAATCAATGATTGAAAAAAAGCCTCCATATTAATTCAAGTCCTCACAATAATGGTAGTATTAATAGTTTATTTGTTTTATTAATAATTTGTTTTAGATTCAACTGTTTATTCATTTTATATTTTGATTTTTGAAAGGCCTTCATGTTCCTTCAAGTCCTCACAATAATGGTAATAAAATTATTTTGTATATTTTAGTAACAAGGTGTTAGTTTTACTGTACATGATTGAAGATTGTCTCTGTAATCACAACAATATATTTCATTATGACTTAACAATATTTTCTCTGCCTAGATTTTATATTTGATAATGGTGTTTCACTACTTCCCCACAAGAATGTTTTTCCATCCATGGTATAAACAATTTTGGTATTTGTATTTTTATATCTGTTTAGATTGATACTTAAATGAAAAAAATGATGTTCCCATAAAAAGTCTCTGCTGTTTGTCTCATATGCAAAAGTATGATAATTAATCTATATATCACAATTAATAATTTGTTTAGATTAAAAATCTGCTATATGCCTCTAATCAATTATTGAAAAGAAACCTCCAAGTTGTTCAAGTCCTCACAATAATGGTAATAAAATTATTTTGTATGTTTTAATAGAAATGTGTTTAGTTTTGCCATACACAATTGAAGATTAACATTGTCTCTGTAATCACAATGATATATTTTGTCTGCATATCAAGTAAAGTCTCAGTGATTTCATTACTTTGCCTCATACAACAATCCACTTGAATATGTGTTTTGTTTGTACGTCATGCTTGAAAAACAATCAATTTGGTTTGTGTAATTATAAAAGTACAACTGTACTTTGTTTAGAGTATGCAGTGTTTTATTCTCTTCAGTGTAATCTCAAATAAATTATCACATTACACAGTTTTGAAATGAAAAATTTAATCCCTGTTTGGTATGCAAAAATAATTGTTTTATTTATTGTTTTACCATGTCTTTAGGTTCCATGATTCAAATGAATTAAAAATGAAAGCAAACTTTGTGAAAAATTGAATATACACAGTGGGGTATATATGTCTTTTGTTTAAAATGTTACATTATTGATTTAGATAATTCATTGCACTTGGAAAATAGACTTTGTATAAAAATTTCACACACATTTCAATAAAGACAGTAATGTTTATTTTAGATGGACTAACACTGTTTTTCTAAATATGCTGTGATGACAGTTTGCATATATGTTTCATTGTAAATAAAACTTCATTTGTTTTACTGAACATTTAATTGTTAATTGTCTTGTGATTTTGATTGTGAACATCATCTTGTTTTTAATAATGGCTTGCTTATTAACCATTAATTTAAACACTATCTGCGAAAATCATGATGTGCCACTTTGCAGAACAATGCTGTGATAAAACTACAAAAATTATTTGGTAAGCATTCTTTTCATTATAATAATACATATGGTTTTTCATTGTTACAATTGTTTTCCATTATTTCTGTTTGTTGTGTATGTAAAGATTAAAACTGTTGTCACCATTTCAATTTCTGTTTTTATTGTACTAATCAAATGTTTTAGCATTGTCAACTAACATTATTAAAAGAAGAACGTCTATCTGGGAATGTTTCTTTGTATCTTTCTCCACCATCAAACATGACGAATATTTTCATTGTTCATTCAAGAGTAGATGAAATTCACTATATGAACTTTATCAATTATTAGTGCATTTTATATTTTCTTTGTAAATAAATTTTTTATTTATAAATGTTTCCTTTCTCTGTATGGTGAGAGTATGTGTCTGTGAAACCATGTATTTATATTTTAAAAATTATTTTTACTTGAAAATATTTACTGACATTTTTGCAATAGAAATGTTGTATGTGAATAAGGTCTTTTTCTCAATGTTTGAAAATAATTGTTAGTTACTATTGTTACCAAAGAAAATTGAAATAAAATATAATTCTCAAAAACTTAAATTTTTTGATATATAGAATGTCAATGGTACTTAAAAATTATGTAATATGAATAGCAAAATTGTTACATTTTAAACAATTCTAATTTCCTTGATTTTTGAAAATTGCTTTATCTCTATGTGTATTGATAAACTGGTTACATTAAACAATAGACTACAAACAATGCCAGCAAAGCATATTCCAATGACGTCAGATATACACCCCTGTCAATATACATGGTCAATTATTTATGTAATATGAATAAAACAAATTGACTACATTTTATACAATAAACAAATATGTTTGTCAACAAATATTATAACAAAAGAGAATATGTTCCAATGACGTCAGAGGTACACAGACAGCCAAAGTATACAATTACTCACAGACATGCATGCCAGGATCAAAGGTCCATTTGTGGAACAAAATTGCCTAGAATACATACTACTGGGAAGAACTGTAAACCAATTCAAGGGTGAAGGAGTAGAGACCATCAGCACAGATTCCCAGCCCATGGACTGTGAACTGAGCACCAGCCTACTGTGAATTATAAATGACATGTATTATTAGTGAATCAATTTAAGAGAAAGCTATCACTGGTAAATATCCCCTATTTATAAACCTAACCTAAGAGCACATCAGATGTCTCAGCTACCAGCTGCACAGCACTTGTGAATGGCTGGATCACGCAGCTGCTCAAATGTTTAGCTTTCCATTAACATAATTAAATAAAACCTGACAACATAACAAAGTAAATCCAGTAAAATTCATTCATCACAATTACATCAATTACAGCATATTTATATCAAGATTTTGTAAGCAATTAAACACCCAGCAAGAACTCTTTAGTTGATGCAATTGACAATTTTTCTGCTATTTCTTAATCTGCTGATAATTATGTGACATTAGCATACACAAGATTGTCTCTTGATTTTGTCAAACAATTTGCTGATATAATTAATGTCAAAAACTGCACTTATAAAATTGTACAAATAATCAATAGAATAATAACTGTGTTTACATTTGATTAGTTATTTATTACATTATTAGTCTTAGTTATGTCCATTTTCTCTCCTTTTGACCAACACATGGATTATGCCACACTAGCTAAAATGATAGAATGGATAGAAACTGATGATGAACAATTTTTTGTAGAAATTATGATAAAGACAGAAAATCAAGAAATTTGATCAAGAAACTACCAAAAAGTGAGGGAGGAACAAATGGTGGCAACAGTGAAACTTACATTCACAGAGGTGTTCACCAGAACAGAACTAGAAGAACTCTTAAAGCCATACAACCAACTAGCTGTGGATGTTGAGTGCATTACCTTGACAATAGAAATGAAAGAAAACAATCAGTTGAAAATGAGAAAGAAAGAATTAACCCTTGGACTACCAAGGTCTGGTACAACTTAGGACTACCAAGGTGTGATGAATTTATCATCTTTGTTAAAAAAATTTTTTTGGTGAAATTGTGTTGATTTTCATTGTACAGACATTCATTTTAGATATTTAAGCATTATACATTGCAATTTGAGTTGTCAAGGCCCAGCACATGTGATAATTTGTAATACATACATGTAAATAATAACATGATATTCTTTCTAATGTTGCTGTTACTCACCAATTTTCCAGAATCACAACATCTCTGACATCTTAATGCCCCTTCACCACTGTCACAGGCCAATGCTATTTGAGGAATCTGAGCTCAAAGCTGGCTGCTGAAATTCTCCATAAGTTTGATCACCACAGTCTGTAGACCTGCAGGTCATGCCAATAATGTCTTGACATACTCCATTGCCAAACCTCTGGCCAATTCTCCCAGAAACTCACATCTTCTTTTAATGAGTGGGTATGATGACCATTTGGGATAGTGATAATTGTACTTGCATTGTACTTGCATTGATTCTTGTCAAATCAAGTTGATTGTGAAAATCAACCATTGGCCATCTTCTGTTCAAAACTCACACACTGTATTCTTTCGTCATTTTGTCACATATATTATGGACACTTTGTTAGTGGAAATCCTTTCACAAAATATCAATAGTTGGCATTGCATAGCCAATAAATCAGCTCACCATATTTGGACTGTATACATGATGAGGTGACTGTGACCTTGAACTCACTAATTGTTTTTCACTCTGATGCTCAAAAGTATTGCTGTAGAATATTGTTGCATGAATCTCAGAATTCACAAATGGCAGGAAATGTGTCAGAGGAGTATCTCAAAGAGTGTGTCTCAGTGTCATCAAATTGTAGAAACTTTGTCCAAACATTGAACAAATTTTTGCTCATAACAGTTCAATAGAAGGTAGAATAGTTATTACTCCATAAGTTGGAGACAGGGATGTGTGTGTCATCATTTAGTCTGCAGTAGTATAGATACCAATACATGCCTTCAGTGAGGGAAGTGTAAGATTGTACTGTTCATACAAATTCAAAGCATTCAGCTTTGCAATAGACAATTGTAATCTATCATTCAACAACTCATCAGTAAAAAACAATTGAAAAGTCTCAACAATGCTATTCTTCTTTGATTTGGGAGTAGGTCCACCAACTTCTCATATAATGTTGTGAGCACCATGGCAATGAAGAATAGGAGGAGATGACCATTCACATCCATTTTTGTTGGTGTATAGATTCATGGTTGAAGATGATGATGTTGAATGAAGTTCAGGTTCTCTTTGCAGCAGGAACATGCTCTCATATAGGAGTGTCATCTTCTTCACTGCCAGAATCACTACTAAGATAATCATTGTTAGTGACAGTTTAGTACACTTAATGACGAAGATTGGTGATATGTCTCACTTCATCATCTCCTTCATTGCTGATACAGTGCTCATTTTCGTCAATATCAACATTCCATATTGTCCACAAGGCAATCCCAGAAGCTTTTCTTCTTGCAGTCATACCAATCTTTGTCAATCAGCAAATAATCAATGTAGGCTACACTGCTCCCACCCACAATATCTGTAACTCAGTTGAGTGAGACCAATTAGTCTGTTGCTTTGCCACTTCCTCACACTCACACCATTGGTAATTTGATCAAGCATACAAACCAATAGTCTGAATCTGTGGTTCCTCTCATACTAAGAAGGATTACCATAGCAATGAAGCGTCATCAGTGGGGTAAACTATAACCTCATGACAGTCTAAAGCTCCCAGCTCATGTTCCAAGAAGTTGAAATTTGGTGAACACATAGTGAATAAATTTTGCTTTACAATGATAATAAGTGCCAAGGTGGAAAGTGTGAGAATGTGTCATTTTTAATTAGTTCTATACAATGTTCATATATATATATTAGTGGTTAAGAAACATATTTTTTTCTACATTTTCATAAAGGAAAATTCACAGAAAATTAGTTGACAAAAACATCTGCAAATAATTCAAATTTTGATTTTTTGCAAAAGATGATAAATTTATCACTCCTTGGTAGTCTGAGGGTTAACCCAAGTTTTCTGGGATATGATTGGAGACAGAAAATTGAATTATCATCCTGAAACAATTGGGCTAGCCACTGTGCCAGCAACAACAGGGTCATACAGAGAAATCAAGAGACAAATAGAAACAAAAATAATAATATGCACACTGATGGAAATGATCTTGATACCAATGATAATGCAAAGGCAGAGATTACCAAAGGACATGAGTTGTGAAGGCATTCATGCAGAAATATAAATTGTATGGAAACACAAAAGAAAAAGCAATAAAGATAGTTAAGAAGCAAGAATATGAAAAATCAAAGGAGATAATGCTGAGAAATGATAATCATGAAAGAGTATATTTTAAGGGGACAATAACCCTCTACCAGCTATATAGAAAAGGAAAGCCTATAAATATACAACTGAAAGATTTAAGGAATGAAAGTGAAAGCCACACAACTAAAGCAATAATACTCTTCTCAGGAGTAAATGGATGGATATCTGGGAAAAAATATTGTTATTACCATTAAAAAAAGAGTAGAAATACTTATGATGATGAGAATAAAAAATGACCCAAATGAAATAAGAGAAGAAGAGGTAAGAGATAAAATAAGCTTTTTCTATAAAGACATGGTGAATACGCAAAGCCTAAGGAAAGTCTTCATGTTCTTCTATCCAGAAACAGTGATACCAGATGAGTTAGCGCATACAAGCTGAGCCAATGCTCAGATGACTCTCATAATTGGGATAAAAGGAATTCACTTATATTGAAAATACTATGAAATATTCTCAAGGATGAACCAAGAGAGATCACACCCATTTCAGAGATATTCAAAGAGGCAAAATTTCTGAAATACAACAACAGAGAGAGAGTCAGTACTCAAGATGACAAAGCAGCCAGAGTTTGAGAAAACAAACAGGGATGGAGTCAATAATATGAAAAGCAGACACATTGGTACATGAAGAGCAAGCAGTGCTAAATATAATGCAAGCTGAGGAGGGCATGTAGCATCATCCAAAACAAACTAAGCTTCTAAAGGAAATAGTCAGTAAAGAAGAACTAAGATCAAACTTAAATGCAATTAAAAATAAATTAGAAAAAAAAATTACTTATCATCTTAGATTGCTTTTGTATTTTGCAACTAAGAATTATCAGTGAAAAAGATTTTATTTAGTATTTGTTGATTCTATTAATTTGGCAAAACAAAGGAGGGCGAATTCACTTCCATTATTTTTAGCCATTTTGGCAGACAAACATTTGAAATTTGAATTTGATAGGTCCTTTCTTGTATAAACTATAAATAAAACAAAATTCATTGTAACAATTGTTGAAGAAAATTGTTTGGAATTCTTATCTTTAGTTTAGATTATAGTTTGATTATTTACTACAGTGTTCAGCAAAATGGTTGGTGTTCAGTAGTGGTGAGGATCCCATAATGGGAAGGAGCATAGGTTCCTTGCTTCAAGCCATGAACCTGCACTTAATTTAGGGATATGATTAGGAGTTTTTATTTCCATTCAGCTAACTATTGATCCTTTCTTACATATACAAATGATAATTAATTCAATATAAGTCTAGTAAGCCAAAAGTAGGAATTTATATTTATATTAATCTAGATCTAAATTAATGACTATAATGTTACCAATAATGTGACCTTCCATGTATCAATTATTACATTTAGGGTTGGAAGCTGCTATTTATATGTCCTATTTAATTAAAGTCAGTATATTTTCATAATAGCTAATTGCATAATTAGTTAAGCAGCTAGTGACAATTGAGATTGCCAGTACATAGTACATTTTACAAATTGAGACAAAGTCAAGTTGTGGCTAGTCTTGAGTAAGCACCAAGCTATGATAGGGTACAGATAAGTTCTTTCACTGAGCTGAGAGTTGGAACTCATTTGATAGAAATCAGAAGAGAGGTTGCTACTTGATTTTGAGATCTGTGTCAAGCAGATGCCCACCCATTAAGAGCTGGCAAAAATGCTGCGAGGTTTCATCACCTAAATAGTGTTTTGTTATATCATCTAGTAATTACAGTTATTGGAGTTTAATAATATGAAAGCTAAGCAGTTTAAGATTAGTACATCTCTACCTGCTAGTATGCCATACTGATTATAACAGTATATTGGAGGAATTGGATGTCAAAGCCTGGTGGAAGATGCTACATTATCTACTCTTACAATAAATTCCTTTACGATGAGGAAGCGTCTAAATTTCGTAATGCTTTCCATGAAGGCTAGATTCTCCAGTTTGGAAGATACATAATTTTAATTGGTCTCCTGTAATTTTCTGCTGAACCATTGTACCAGTTCCTCTTGATTGTTCTTAATCAGTACCAGGCAAGTTCTGATGGTGACATTTCTTACATCACAGTCAAATATGAGCATTTTCAAATAGTCTTGCATGTTAAGTGATGGAATTTTAGATATTGTCTTTTTTATCTTATCTAGCACCTCCTTCTCCTGCCCTGTCCATACAAAAGGCACATTCTTCTCAAGGAGGTTCAACATTTTCTATGTATTCTCCACTATTCTCATGATAAATGTCCCTTAGTAATTGAAGAAACTAATTATTCATTGTAGGTTCTTCATGCATTCTGGCTTGCTAATGTCTTTTACCATTGTCTTGCATCTGCCTTCATTATAATTTTGCTATATTGTATTTCTCTGACCAGGAATGGTATTGTAGCATAATCCAAAGTTTAATGCTGCTAAGAAGAAGAAGATCAGATGATTTGTCAAGATTAATATCAAATTATGATTATTGATTAACAAAAAATTTAAGTTTAATTATCACATTATCTTTGTAAATGCAACTAAGTATTAATATAGCAAATTAGTACTTGTTGTTAATTTGACCAAATGAAGGCGGCAAAGTAAATTCTTCAAAATCTTATCTTTAGATTTTATTTCAGTTTGCTTATTTATAAATCATGTTAAGCTAATGTTAAATGCAGTAGTAGTGGTTTGGGCACATATTGGGAGCAACTCAAGGGTTCTTGATCCAAACCGTGAACCTGCATTTAAGTTAGGTATACAATTAGGAGTTTTTCTCCATTTAGCTGATTATTGATTCTTTTGATTACATGTATCTAATGAAACATCCTCTACCAGGCTTTGTCACTGTTGATTCATTGTTATCTTGTAACATTGACTGTGTTATTGCAGGTAAGGATTTACTAGATGTTACTGCTTGCTTAGTTTCTTCTATTACATTACATAACCACCATTAACTATTCACTTTTTAGGTGATGAACCAAAGTGGTAACCTCTGCATTGATCTTTCAGTGGGCATCTGCCCAAAGCAGATCTCCACATCCAATTTCGCCATTCCTTCCAATGCTTGAGTGCCACTTCTCAGCTCAATCAAGATAGCTTATGTGGACCCTACATTAGCTCAGTGCTTACTCAAGGCATGACACAACTCAACTTAATCTCTATTGTGTGAAAGTGTTATATCTGTTTGCAACTGGAAACTGTCACTAGTTGTTCATTCAGTATTACATGTAGCCATTACTGAAATATATTGGCTTAATTAAATAAACAAATATCAAACAACTTCCTAACTTACATTTATAACTACTAAATGTAAGGTCATTATCAGTCAATTATAGGTCACTTAATTTGGATCTGAAAATATATAAATATAATCCCTAAGGTTTGGTTATCCAACCATTTATTGAAAGTTAATTATCTAATACATGTAGTTGGAAATGCTAGTTCGCTAATTGAGAGAAAACCCCTATGCCTAACTTAAGTGCATTTTCATGATCTGGCACAGAGACACTTGAATTGTCCCCTGCGACGGATGCAGACCACTACTAAACACTGCTTGATTAGCTCGACATTGTATTAATAATCAAACCATTAATAAGATGAAAAAATAGAATTCGGAGTAAAATTCTTTATCAATGCTTACAATAGTGTTTATCGTATTTATAGTAATTTGAAGAGAAGTACCTGTTGATTTGAATTTAAATGTCTGCCAAGATAGCGGCTAAAAATAATGTAAGTGACAATTTGTTGAAAACGTTATCAACAGATACAATTATCTCTTTTTTGACACATGTTATTTTCTTGGTTGCAAAATACAAAGTCGAACTGAAATAATCACACTTGATTTAATCATAATATTTTTAATCACTTCTTTTTTGATCTTAGTTCTTCTGCAATGTTTTGCAGCTTATTTCTGTTTTATCTTTTGGATGATGCTACACTAATAATTGATATCAGTAAAAGGGCTGGATAGCCTAATGTAGGTTATACATATTTTATCTTATAGACTTAGCTGACCAATAATAGACTGATAAATAGACTGAGCATGTATTGCTATTTAAATGTAAGGTAGGAAGCTGCAAGTTGTTATGTAATTTATTTTAATTAAATTAACTAAAGCCAATAGGTTTCAGTAATGGCTAAAGTAATACTTATTAAGCAGCCAGTAACATTGCAAGGTTGTGAAGTATCATAAATACACATTACAAATTGAGTTTAAGTCATTTACAAACAGCATTGAGAGCTGCACTGAGTTAGGATAGGGAACACATAAGAACATCATTGAGCTGAGACTTGGAACTACTTAATTGACGATGGAGACACAGGTGGATTGATTCAGAGATCAGAGTTAGCCAGAGGCCACAGCCAGATCATGGAGCAGAATTATGATGGCGGTATACCTAAACAGTATAATTACTCTAGTTAGGTAAAGGTTAATATAACATATCTAATATCAGAATAAAGATTTAATCAAAGTACAGCCCTACCCACATAGAACGAGGAACAATAATTTAAAAGAATGATTTAATCTCTGTTAATGATTGGTAGCAGATTCTACATGGCGACAGCAACAGTTAAAGAACAAGAAGAAAAGAAGAATCAGATAAATATCCGAACTCAGAACTTAGAATCAATGAGTAATTAGAGCAACCAAAGTAACAGAACACATGCAGGAAAGCAGATACATCACACAGTCAGCTACAAGATAACAACTACTACTATATCTAATGTAAGGCAGGCGAAAAGACAAAGAGTCAAACTGATTTGCCAGCCACTACTATTTGTACTTCAAGATGTTAAATACATGAGGAAGGAAAGGCAGTGGCAAAAAAGGAACAAACAAAACAACCCCCACCCCAGGGAGAACACACTCAGAGACAGATGTATCCCCCACAGAAATGGAAACCCTACATGTGTCCCCAGAAACTGGATCCAGTGAAGTTCTGAACATCCTACAACAGACAATTGAAACAGATACAATACTGAGATCCGAGATACAACTACTGGTAGAAAGAATGTTGAAATTGGAAAAAGAAAATGAGAATGCACTAAGCAAACTGAAAATTGAAATGGACAATTGCCTGGATAACCAAAGTGAAAATTTCCAAAGAGACATTAAGGTGTTCACAAACCAGTTAGCACAGTTGAACAATGCTTTCCAGGAACAAAACCAGAAATGGCAAAAAATATGTCAACAATTGGAGGACACATAGGCAATTAATCCTAGACAATGACATCCAAGCCCAAGAAATAGAACAACTTAAAGACAAACTCAGATCAACAAAACTGGACAGAGATGAAAATCGCAAAAATCAGAAATGAGGAATAGAAGATCTGAGACAAAAATTAAAAATGTTACGAGAAAATGAAGAAGAAAACCTGAAGGCAACAACAATGCACAAAATGATAATCAAACAGAGGGAAGAAAGGAGCTTACAAGCGTCACCCACAAACTTTAAAAAACATTTCAGAGAAATGGAGGAAGAAGAGGAAGAAGAGAAAAGAAAAATCATCAATGAAATAATGAGAGCAGTGACAAATCAACTCACAACTAGTGAACAAATGAATAAACCAAGGAAACCTGTTTATGAAAATTTGATGCTGCCAGAACACAGCCACAATGACACAATACCATGCAAGGCAACTCTGCCAAAATTCAATGGAAAGGAGGACAGTTATAATATAATATTTCTAGAATGGTTACAAATGTTCAAGATCATGATGGCTGAGAGGAAAGTAAACCAAAGGGCAGCAGCTGCAAGGTTTCCACTATATCTAACAGGGGCGCAACCCAACATTACTTGCTTTTGGATGCAGATATGAAATGAGACTATAATCTACTAATCTGAGATTTTGTAGATTACTACAAAATGAGAGTTTTAAAAATCAAATCATGCTAAACTCAACAAAGATGCGAAAGACAGATGACATCTGAAACTACATCCAGCAAGTAGAATGATTTGTGACACTTAGCTCAAGGGGAAATAAATACTCAAACTACGACCTTTTCTCCCACATTTGTAAGGGAATGCCAGAGAATATCCAAACACAATTTGAAATCAAGTGCGATGTAGATTACAAGCTAGAGAAGATGATCAGGAAAGCTGTAGACATACAGGCAACAATAGAGAACAGTGCCCACATCTATGAGAAAGCAGTATGGAACAAGGAGAAGCCAGCAGAATGGCAGAATAGCTACAAACCACAAACAGGGAACACAAAAGTGTATAAGGAAAAGAAGGGAGAGAAATTTACCTACATAAAAAACAAAGAAGGGAAGTCAAAGAAGGTAAGAGAAAGAGATATAAAGTGCTAAGGTTGTGGACAAAAGGGACACAGAAAAGATGAAAGTAGAAAACAAATTAACATGAGTGGGGAGGAGGAAGTATATTATGACGACGAAGATGTAATTGAATCTGAATCAGAATTGGTAGAGGATCCCCAAACAGAGTAAGAATCAGAAAACTAGTCAGAGCGCCACCTCTAAAAAACTTAGCACCTATAATGATTATGATGAACCTGGACAATATCAATACAATAATGATAATGATAAATGGAATATTAACAAAGGCAACAATTGATATGGGAGCAGCAACATTGATAATAACAGATGAGTGCATGACAAAACTGGGATTCAAATGAGAAGACTTAGAATGCTTGAGCAAAAGATTAATCAATGCATCTGGAGAGTACATAGACACAAAATGCAAGCTTGAGGCAGTACAAATGAGAATAGCAAATACAACCTTTGAGCAAACACTAGTAGTAATAGACACTCATAAAAATTTACTGCCTTATGAGGTGATACTAGGGGACAATTTCCTGATGAAGAATGGATGTGTAATAAACTATGCTGACAGAATGATCAAAGTAAGAGAAGAGGAAATCAAAATTAAAGAGCAAGAAGGAAAGCTATCAACAATAATATTTGGAGGAAGATATAAAACTGCAGCCATACCAATGGAATTAAAACAGAAGAGATGATAACAGCAGATATAATGATCTATGACAACAAATTAATAAATTCAAAAAGAGTATAAATGCCGTCAAGTGTGTGTGCAATAAAGAATGGAAAAGGGAAAGTGCCAATACTAAATGCAACAAATTGCAATATCAATGTGAAGAAAACGAATGTATGTATATTCAGACAATATGTCAAATCTAGCATCAAAGCTATCTGGAGAGCAATTGAAGACATCAATGAGCAGAATAGTTTGTATGGTCGACTTGAGGACTTACAAATGAGAACAGGAGGTACTCCACACTGACAACTCGAGGGCAAGTGGATGAAAACCATCGATGTAGCAAATACTCCCCACAGCCGACTCAAGGGCAGAAGGACAAAAGTAAGCAAAGAGGATCAGTACAAAATACCCAAGCTGTTGGAGGAAGAATACCAAAATTTGAGTGAAGCATAATTACAACAGCTTTGAAAGATGCTGGAGAGACATAAACAGATATTCCATTATGGAGAAATAAGTGTGGAACAAGCAATAGGTGAAACACACAGGATCCTTAGGACAACAAACAAGACGATAAAGCTGCCAGCAAGGCGAGTACCAGAGCAAATGAAGGACAAATATAATAGGATACTTAATGAATTAATTGACAACAAAATAATACTACCCAGTGAAAGTCCATACAACAGTATTTGTGAAGCAAGGAGACAAACATAGATTATGCATAGACTTCTAGAAGCTGAACAAAGCAATGAAAAAGGATTTCTACCTGCTGCCCAGGATAGAGGACATGCTATATGATGTAAGTAAACACAAGTACTTCACGTCAATAGATCTGTGCAAGGCGTATTAGCAGGTGAGAATGGAAAAAGACATAGAAAAGACGGCATTTCTAATCCCATACAGATTGTACAAATGGATATACATGGCGTTTGGCCTATGTAATGCACTGGCAACATTTCAAAGTTATATAATGAAAGTGCTGAAAAATAAGAAGCACAAGATGGAGGATAGAGTAAATGCATACATTAACAATATCATCATGACTAGTGACATGATTGAGGAACACCTGGAAAAACTGGAATGAACACTATCAATCCTGCAAAAAGCAGGCCTGAGAATTAATGGTAACAAATGCGACATATTGAAGGAAAAGATAATATTTCTAGGACGAGTAATCAAAAAAGGGCGGATATGTATGAAGGACAATGCAAGAGACATTATCAGAAGAATAGAGAAACCAAACAACAAGAAAGATATCCAAAGAATAATGGGGTTCTTCAACTACTATGGCACTTTTATACCCAACATCATGGGGAAGACTGCCAAGATGACATGGTTGATGAGGAAGTCAGTACCCTTTATATGGACGTGGCAAGAGCAGGAGGAGTTGGGCAAGATAAAAGAAGATTTAGCAAAGTTGCCATCTTTGATCACACCCAATTAAAATGAAACATTTATACTTGACTGCGACGCCAGCAATGTAGTGATCAGAGCAATGCTGGGACAATTGAAGAATGGCAGGGAGGTACCCATACAGTTCCTTAGCCGTAAATTGAAACCAAGCAAAGCAAACTACAGATCAATGAAGTTAGAGATGCTGGCACTGATCAAAAGCATCAAAAAACTTAGGCGCTTCTTAATAGGCCGGCAGTTCAGAGTCAGTACTGACAACAGTGGACTGGCATGGCTCAAGAAGTTTTCAGGGGACAAATCAGGGATAGTGTCAAGATAGATTGAATGCCTAAATGAGTTCACTTTCATGATCAAAGTGGAGCACTGCATACTAACACTGACTGATGGACCTCACTTCCTGAATACCAGAGAGATACAAACAAAGAAGATGGAGAGAAAAAACTTCAATTTTTGCCACACACAGAGTACGAGGGGCTGCCAGAGATGACTGTCAATAAAAAGGGACAAGCAGTGGCTACTAATCGCAATAAAGGAAGAGATATCAGAGTCAGAGATCATAGAAAAACAGAGAGACACTGTGATATTAAGCAAAATTATAAAGAAGTTACAGGAACCAAGTTTGAAACTATCAAAGTTAACCATGAGCTAATACGAGAGGTACAGATGGAAGAGAAACATAACATACTCCTATATTTGGAAGTACAAAATAACAGAATTGCAATACTGGAATACTATAAACGTGAATTAGTAAGGGAAATTCATGAGAAGGGCCACCTAGGCATCACGCAGATGGAGAGTATGTTTAACTCAAGGTTCTTCACAATGGCAATAAGGAAAGTGACAGAAGATATAATAATAAATGCACAAAATGTCTCCTTTATAATAAATAACATTTTCCAATGCAGAGAGCACCACTAGAAAAGATCATAGCAATACAACCCAATGATATTGTACATATAGATCTAGAAATGTTGTCAAAAGATGAGGAAGGATACCAGTACCTACTAGTAATGTTGGATAATTTCACCAAGTATGAGAAAGTTAATCCCGAAGAAAAACACAATGGCTGAAACAACTGCTGATATAGTCATGAAAGAATGGATCCTAAAGATCAGGCCAATGGAGATGATAATCACCAATAAGGGGCCACAATTTGAAAGCAATCTATTTCAAGAAATGACATGCTTACTAGAAGTAATGTGTGAAAAAACAACAGCATACCATCCACAAGCAAATGGTGCAGTGGAGAGATTGAATAGGACGTTTATTAAGTTGATAAGAGTCACAACTTTAAGCATAGGGGGTCGCAAATGGAGAGAAAAAATTGAAATGATTGAGTACTTTTACAATATGTCCGTGCATTTGACAACTGGGATAACACCATTCAAGGCCATGTTCAGAAGAGAGGTGGCGATGCCATTATCAATGCAATATTTCGCCTACAGCAGAAAGATGGACAACCAATACATTGATCAACTGAGAATTTGGATAACAGCAATACACAAGACAATGTGCCATAACACAAAGAAATCAGCCATGAGACAACAGCAAAACTACAATTAAAAAAGTTACAGTCACACACATAAGATAGGCGACACTGTTTATGCATTCACACCAATGAAATTAACAGACACAAACCAGGTCTGAACATTAAAAACAATTTGTTAAGGTCCAAATAAAATAACACAAGTATTACTGAATAATGAGTACATGTTAAATAATGATAGATTATTGCATTTCCAAAACCTAAAGCAAGCAATGGCAGATATCAAAGAATTGATATTAGATGAAAATGCTGAGTTTAAAATAAGTTGTATCAATGGTAATGAGATTGTATATGACATGAGCAAATTAGATATTTTGCTGGAGTAAGGCTTTGATGAAGAATTTGAAGCAAATATTGCCAACAAAAATGTACCAAAAAGAGTGCTGCCAAAGTGTGCAGCAAGAGATAAATATATATATGACCCAGAAATATGGGTATAAACTTACTTTCTGAATTTAGTAAAATTGAACAAGTTGCAACAGCCATTGAGTAAGAGAGTGCGCTGAAATCAAAGGCCTGAGGAGATGATAATTTCAAACCCATGGAGGAGAATATGAAGGAAATCTAAAAATGGACGTCCAACAGAAGACACAAGGGATGAGAACCAACCAATGACTCATCAAAGGCGCAGAGTGAGAAGGCATCTGAGTAGTCCCCAATGCTGATTTGAGGGCAGGGAGACAAAAAGTCATAATGCCTCTCCCACTGGAGATCTGCACTGCTGATTCAAGGGCAAGCAGAAAACCAGTGAACACCTCAGAGATCTGCACTGCTGATTTGAGGGCATGCAGAGAACTTGTGAGAAGCATCTCAACTTTCCCTCCAGTCCACCTTGCCAGTTCAAGGGCAGTATGACTATTGGAGTTCCAGGGGAAGGTGAAAGTGAGCAAAGAACTGTATGTATACAAAAGTGATTTGAGGCTGACGTATTGACAGAACCCACAGCTGGTCAATTGCTGAAAGTGTCAACTGTGAGCTGATTCAAGGGCGAATCAGTGGAAACCATCAGCATGACTCACTGAATGGTGAGCTACACACCCCCTCCAAATGCACATCAGAGTGAACAGTACAGTCAAAGGAAAGAGAAAAAAGGATGTCGAAAATAAATGGGGAAACCCTGCACCCCTACTTCATGGGAACATTAAAAATGAGAAATAATGCATATCAAAAAATGTTACCAGAAACAAAAAGTCATATATGAAGAATAGTGAAAACAGAGGGCAGTAACTTACCCATAGTATTAGACACACAGAAAAGACTGATGGTCAATATGATAATAAGCTATCAAAGAGAACTGGATGAGACGGTAGAAAGGCCATACATGCGCAGCACAGTTCATGTCACATTTGATGAAAACTTCACATTGGAAACAGTCCAAGGAATTATGGCATACATTGAACAAATCACGCAAATACCAGAGATTAATATCAACAAAGACAACTTAATGATTATCGATATTTTGAAAAACAAAGAATACAACAAAAATTTAGAAAAACAGCTAGATCAGATGCTAAGGATGGCAAGAGTGCAGGGCAAAAGAATAGTGATCATTGTGAGAACCACCCTCAAAGAACTACCACCATTCCTGGGCAAGTTACAAATACAAATAGAAAATGTGTTCTTATGGGAGAAAATAATGACAGAAACAAAAGTCCCAGAATGGATATGCCCAGATCCTTGTATAGCAATAGACTTATATAAACAAATAAAAACTATAGAGATGGCAACAGATGCAGAGGGCGTAGAGAAAGCAAATACACTATTCATCAAGTATAGCCTTACACAAAGACAAGAACATATAAAGAAGATACAGGAGATATGGAACCAAATGAATTTACAAAAGAAAACAAAGGAAAAATGGCCAGAAATACATATTGAGGCCCCATCAAAAAAATACCACAAGACAGTTGAGGTAGCACTCACAGAGATCAATAGAGTGTACAAGCTGAACTCAACAAAGGATTTCAAAAACATAATATTCAGTGAGAAAAAAGCCCTGGAAGCTAGATTCAGAACATCAGCATGGTTGTTAGCAATATTCATGACACAGGAGCAGGAACTAAGGCTACTGATTTCAAGATCAGGTCGACACAAACTAACAAAGGCAAAGAAGTATGTCCCTGGTAAACACACAAACAAATAGGACATGTAGAGAAGTTGACATCTCCAAACAGAATCAAAAAGTTGATGCAGGAAATCAAAAATTTATCAGCAGACTGATTGTCAACAAAAGCCCAATGGGAAGAATGTTGACAGTGGACATAGCAAACATAACAGGAATAGCACCAGAAGAGATAACAATATTTGATGAAACTATGAGGAAATATATGTGGGGTGCCACCTCTGAAATGTGACTAAGACAGGTAGAGTTGGAACCATGGCTAACAACAAAGAAAATAATAAAAAGAAAGATAGTGGACACCAAAGAGATCACAAACATGATGAAGAGCAAAAATATACAACAAATGCTAAAACAAGACATGAAAAGGTATGAAAAAGAGAGCCCTCACTGTACATTTGTGAAGATAATAAAGAGTGCAGAGATGATGTGAAGGGGAGGAATAACAGAACCTGTTGAAGTCTGTGAAATGACAACCAAGACACAAAAGGAGATTCTAGAGGTAGAAGAACTATTAACATCAATGCAATTAATATTATCACCAAAGACACAGCAACAGATAAACAGAATAAATATAGAGAAATGGGGAGCTTCCACACCAGAACATACAATGGAATTTATCAACACAGACGACGAAAGATTTTTGGTCAAAATAAAAATAACTAAGGAAAAGGAGGAAATTCACTCCAGAAACTATCAGTACATAAAAGAAGAGCAGACAGTCACATCTATGAAACTGATGTTCACAGAAGCATTTACAAAAACAGAACTCAAGGAAATGTTAAAACCATGCAATCAATTGGTGGTGGACGTAGAATGCATTACATTGAAGCTGGAAATGAATGAGAAAATTCAGATGAGAATGAGCAGAAGAGGTCTAACACAAATCTTCTGGGAGACATTAAAAGAGAGTAAAATGAACTACCCAGCCATGATTGGACTGGCAACAGCGCCAACAACATCAGAGGATTACAAAGAAATAGAATGACAAATAAAAATGAAAATCCTCATCTGTACTCCACCACAGACAGTTTCAATCTCAATGGTACTCCCTAGGTAGGGGATACCTAAGAACATAAAAATCGCAAAAAACCTTTCTAGACCAATATAAAACTTATGTGAATACAAAAGAAAGAGCAAAAGCAACAGTTGAGAGAGATGATTATAAAAAGACAAAGGAAATACTGCTCAATAATGATAACAAGGAAAGGGTATATGTTGAGGGAGTGATAACTCCTTATCAACTATACACTCAAGGAAAACCAATACATGAACAATTAAAAGAACTGTAAGAACTGTGAGATGAAATAGATAAACGAACAACAAAGGTGATCATGCTGTTTTCAGGAGTGAATGATGTAGTATGGTTGGACTTATGGGATAAAAAGTACTGATTCTATGATGTCACAAAATGAGTAGTGACATTGATGAGGTTAAATAAGAATGATTCAACAACAATAACAGAAGAAGAGGTGAGGGAGAACATAAGCCTCCAGAGAGTCTTTACATTCTTCTATCTGAACACAACAATGCGCATAGAGATGGGGCACATGAGTAGAGCAGATGCACAAATGACATTAATGATAGCAATAAAAGGAATCCATCTATATAGAAAGTTCTATGAGATTTTCTCATCAAAAATGAATGAACTCAGAGAGATCACACTGATATCAGAAAATATTAAAGAGGCAAAATTCCTATGATACCACAGTATGGTGACAACAGAGAGAGAGGCAGTACTGACAGTAACTAAACAACCTGAATTCGCAACAAAGAGCTGGAGCAATCCCCAAGCAGCAATGATAATTAAAAACGCTGATGAATTGGTGAATGGAGAATGAGCTGTACTAAAAATAACACAAGCTGAGGAGGGCTTGTAGCATAATCCAAAGCATAATGCTGCTAAGAAGAAAAGATCAGATGATTAGTCAAGATTAAGATCAAATTATGATTATTGACTAAAAAACAATTTAAGTTTAATTATCACATTATCTTTGTAAATGCAACTAAGTATTAATATAGCAAATTAGTATTTGTCATCAAACAATTTGACCAAACAAAGCAGGCGAATTTGCTTCCATTATTTTTAGCCATTTTTGGCCGGCAATCTAAATTTGAATTTCAAATGACAGGTATTTTTTGAAGTTAACTTTAAATATACTAGAAATCAATTTGCAAATTGTTGAAGTAAATTCTTTGAAAATCATATCTTTAGATTTTATTTCAGTTTGCTTATTTATAAATGATGTCAAGCTAAATGGTAAATGCAGTAGTAGTGGTTTGGGCACATATTGGGAGCAACTTGAGGGTCCTTGATTCAAACCATGAACCCGCATTTAAGTTAGGTATATGATTAGGAGTTTTTCTCTGTTTAGCTGATTATTGATTCTTTTGATTACATGTATCTAATAATTTATATTGGTAAATTAGCTGGATATCCTACTGTAGGTTATACATATTTTATCTTATAGACTTAGGTGACCTATAATAGACCAATAAATAGACTGAGCATGTATTGTTATTTAAATGTAAGGTAGGAAGCTGCAAGTTGTTATGTAATTTATTTTAATTAAATTAACTAAAGCTAATATGTTTTGGTAATGGCTAAAGTAATACTTATTAAGCAGCTAGTGACATTGCAAGGTTGTGAAGTATCATAAATACACATTACAAATTGAGTTTAAGTCAGTTACAAACAGCATTGAGAGCTGCACTGAGTTAGGATAGGGAACACATAAGAACATCATTGAGCTGAGACTTGAAACTACTCAATCAATGATGGAGACATAGGTGGATTGATTCTGAGATCAGAGTTTGCCATAGGCCATAGCCAGATCACGGAGCAGAACTGCAATGGCAGTATACCTAAACAGTATCAAGTTGATTGGGGCTTTTCCTCATCTGCCCTATTTTCTTGTTTTTGCTCTTGATTTTTCTCTTGTAGCCTTGTTAAGCAAATATTGTCCTCTATTAGTTCATTCTCTTGAATTGGCATTTCTGTTTTATTTTGTAAGGCGTCAACTTCTTCAATCAGTCTCTTTTCATTTTCCTTCTGGGTATTGTATTGTTTTTTTAATTTTCATATTTGTTCATCTATTATATCTATTTCCCTCTTGTGAAATTTCTGCATTTGTTGTATTTGCCTCTGAAAGGCTTCATCATGCTCTGTTAATTTGACTGCATTTCAAGTCTGATCTGTGATTTCATCAGCTCACATTCACATTTGAATTGGGTTTTTAACAGTGATATTTCAATTTGTAATCTTTCTCAGTATTTCATAGTTCTGTTAGATTTATTGACTCTACAGACATGACTGGTGATATCTGAGCTTGTTTAAGAGTTGATAATTCTGGTGATCCTGTGGTTTCAAAGCTTGATTGTATTGATAGCAGAAGTTTCCTGGGTGGATTTTGAATTGGTGGATTTCTCATTTTGAATATTTAGAGTTGTTGCTTCTTGTGTATACCATGTTTTCTAATATTAGTTGGTGGTGGTGGAGTGTTCAGCTTCAGTTTTTATGTCTTCTGATGCATTTTAGAGAATACAACAATCCCTTTACATTCATATTATGTATGACAAGACAATTGCATTTATTCCCTCTCACCCTTTCTGCTTCTGTTTAGTGATTACAGGAATGCCTTTACATTTGCATTCTGTTTGACAAAGGAATCTTTACCCTTACTCTTTGTCATCACTGATTTTCTGAAAGGGTAGATAGTTTGATTTGTCTGATTTTAGCATTTCAGTTCTACATTCATTCTTTTTTAGAATGTTTCAATAATAGATTTGTTGGTTACATTTCTCACTAGTATCATTGTTAGTATACATTTCAATGCTCCCTCACCAGTCTTGTAAGTTTCTAAACCATTTGTTCCTACATATAACACTGAACACATCTATAATGTAGCAGCAAGTATTATTAATGATTAATGCTCATGTGTTTAGATTCTCCTCTCCACTGCTAATTATTGAGTTTTGCCAACCCAATGTCTAGTAGGTGGATGAAGTACATTCATGCAATCTTGGTTGATTCACCATTAATCTTTATATATCTAAATATAACTGCAACTTTCCCCTTCAATCATCAGTGATGTTGACTTATTTCTTCAAACAGCTTGGGCATTGGAACTATAGTTATTTAGATAATTAATATTTAAGTAAATAAAACTGATTTCTGTATCAATCAAGTTCCCAGCAATTAAATATTGAGTTGCTAAGTATGAGTTAGTTAAGGATCCCTTTATCACTCTTTGATGTTGTGGATAGAAACTAGTTATCAACAAGTTAAATATAAAATATATCAATAAATCTTATTTGACATCATTTACTTCAATTGCCAGCTTATCCACCACCATTGTTATGCATATTATTTAGCTAAGTTGAATATTTAACCAATCCAATAAGTTAATGAAAGATTAATAACCACTGAACTCTGATAAAAGTTTATTGATAATGCCCTTTGTTACAACTTAATATTTCATTATAAATTTAGACTGGTATTTAAGTACAAATCAAATTCTTACAGGTCTCTAATGAATTATCTTTTTTAGCAAAGAATTTTAGGCGTTTTTCATGAGTTATTGTTAACCACTTTTTCCATTTTGACTGAGTAGTCTCATTCTCAATGTATTACTTCTGTTAATTAATGTTGGGCTCTCCTGTTCTGACTTTAAATTTTTGTTTATTTGTGGCTTTACAGCTTTCATTTTAATCACTGTTTTGAGCATTTTGAATTCACTGCTTGTTTTGGTTTCTTAATTAAAAACAATTTCTGAGAAAAAGCAACTATCTTTACTAATTTTACTAAAAATCTTCCTTTTAGTTCTTGGTTGCATGTATCAGGTGTCCTGTCTAGGTTGCTATATAGAATCTGCACTGAGCTGAGATCATCCTCATATTGTTCTACTTTTAGATCATATATAATTTTTATTCTTATATATTAATAAATTATTATAACTTCAGTGGTAATGAAAGTTCTCTTTAGATTGTAAGCAGTAGATGACAGGGTTAAAACCCAAAGCCAAACCATGCAATTAAGAAAAAATCACTTGAAGTGATATATGTAGTGTAGTGTGGTAATTCTCTTTGTTGATTATCCTTACAAATTTTGTACACTGATTGCTCTTGCAATAATGACTAAAAAATGAGATTTCACAACCTTACATAAAATTCCCCTAAAGATAAATACCTATGTGCTCCTGTATACATGTGAACAATTGATGTTGCCAGCAGAAAGTAGATGTTGAAAGGTCCAAATTTAATAATTAACATGTATGATAATAAATATAATAGGATGCTTGTAGACAACTCCTAAACATAATTGAAATTTATTACAAGCTTTCAAATAGTTTAGATTTTATTAAATAATTATTTGGACAAGCTATATCAAATGGTTAATTCATCTTGATATTTCACATGAAAGATTTATGCAAGTGACATACTGCTAAAAATTGGTTACTTTATGAAACTTAGCACATTTCCTTCCAAATTTTGATTTTCAAAAGCATAGAAAAGTTTAGGGACTAATCCATAATTAAAATGGAAAAACTAAGCTGTGTTTAACGAAGTTAGGCATTCCCATAGCAAAATCTTTCTAAAACTTTAAGAATTTTTAAAACTAATGGAGATATAGAGAATTTGAAATCTACAGGTTGATAAAGCTTAATGAAAAAAGGAATAATATATATATATATATATATATATATATATATATATTTTTGAACTAACCTTTACATGCACCATGATTATCTAAACATAAATATACTTAGAATCTGGCAATTTAAAGTTAAATTTAGTTGTTTTAAAAGTACTAGCAGTATTATATCAAAATATAATATAAATATAAAAACAAATGAGTTTGTTAATATGTGATGCTTACCTTTGAAAAATTTTCTCTGCATTAATTATTAAGAAAAAATAACATAATTTAGAAAATCAACAATATTGGAATTATTAGTATCCTACTCAGTTTGAAAACTTCTCTGATAGATAGTAGTGGGTATTTGGTCCAAATTATATCTTAAGATGTTGGAGACCCAAATGAAAAATCATTGCAGAACCAGAGCCCATTAAGTTGACTGAAAAAAAGTTGAAGAAACCTTGATGCAGCATTCTGTGCCTGGATGACAAAGGTACAGAATTTGAATTTGTAATCCAAAGGTTACTAATTACATTATTCATATATTTCTGGATTGAGAAGGGCAGCACTCTATTCTCAAATTCTTCTACAGAATCACAGTTCATCTCTCTAGTGTCTACTTCACTATCTGACTTTCTGTATTCTTCTAAAGATGAAAAATGGCACCTAGGAGGAGTCATAGCAGGCAGATAAGTGATGTGTTTTTTTGGGTAATGAAAAAAGAATGTCTGCATAAATGATCTTAGAGGGAATTTTTGCAAGTTTGACAATTTTTAGTGCTTAGCATGCAGTAGCAGCAGTTGCATGAATGTTCAATCATCACTTACAGAATGCAAAGGATAGCAAATCACATGGCTCATTTCCATCATCTGCACCAGCCTGTATAATAGCACATAATGATACATAGACATCATCTGCTCAATTTATTTTCAAAAGTTTTTTTGCAAAATATTTGCATATAAAATGCAAGGGTTCAAAATTTGTTTTGGTTCTCAATCAACAGGCCAAAGAATACTGAAATAGTTTCTATTAGCTATATTTTTTTCCAAATATATCCAAATTACATATGCAAAAATTATTTTCTGAATGAAAGTGGTTAAATAACCAATGTGTGATCACTTTTCTTATCACAATGAAAGACCATGTTCAATATAGTTTTGAATTTGGTGCTGAATCAACTGGATATACATTCTATAGTAAAGACAATTCATTAATGGGGTTTTATTATACATTCAAGTTCTAACTTTGCATAGCTTCCTTTAAAGAAAAATATTTTAACTTATTTGACATTGGACAGTTTCCTTGGATTATGTATGATTCCTATCTGATTTTTATTGATAAGTTTGATATTTCCATGAGCATACTTTGATTTTTGCTCAAAGTCTACATGTGCATTGTGATTACTTCTTTTCAAGTTTTTTTGCCTTGGATGCAAGGTGACACTTGTAATAGTGCTTAACAGAAAGTCTTCCTCTTCTCTGAACTGTAAAGGAGTTTTGAGTTTGAGTTAAATACTTCCATCAAGAAGGTAGCATCCAGTGGTATCTGGTGTTTCTTTAGAAGTTTCAAGGTGACCAAATTCGTGTTCATGGCTTTATACTGATATGCATGAGTAGTTTTCCATTATTCTATTGTAGATACTGTGGTTACAATAGTTTTCAATGAAAGATTGAAGAATTTTACGAAGAGTTTCATAGTTATAGGTAATTTTTAGTAATTTTCAGATGGTAGACATACATTTATTTTTTTCATTTTGTAATGGAACAAAACTATAGATTTTTTGCAATAATTTCAAGATTGTAGTATTGTAGATTGGGAAAGCTTTAAGCTGATTATTTTAGAGAACTATTTTTCTGAATGATATATGCTCCTTCAGTTCTTTTAATGGTGATGAAGAAAGCTATTGTTTCAGGAGGATCCAGTTCAGAAGTTTGGGAGGAAAAGAAACAATTAAAATAAAAATACATCATTTGCAGTGAGTGTTGAAGAATTTCAGCAAAGGCACTGTAATTGCAAGATTGGCTGTTATTAATGTAATGCGCAGCCAAAAAATGGGTGTAATGGTAATTTCTGCAATTTGCTGCTCTGAACATTTGTTAACAAAGTGATTGTTTTTCCTTATAGTTTATTGTTGTTGTCAGCATAACCGGAAGCATTAAACAGACATGTCAAACAGTTTGCTTCTGATATCAATTAGAATTGCAGGCCTTTGTTGTCATATATATATATATATAT
>CABFPE010001314.1:0-45264 GCA_900660155.1 Hofstenia miamia | reverse complement strand
AGGGTCAAAGTATACATGTGCAAAAAAAGTAAAAAAATCGTACGTCTATTCCAAAAGTTAGTCCAGAGCCCCCCCTAGTTGTGACAACCGGTAAAACAGCGTCTAGGATGTTCGCCTAACGGCTCACATAGTAATTATGCGATGAAGCGCGCCCACCCAGACTGCACGCCCTTGCGTGTACCCTTCCTTCTTTGTATTTATTTTGTTTGTTAGACTATCTTGTCTTTCTAAGGAAAATTTCATTTGACATTGAAGAGCCAATTGTATTGATTCATATAATTTGTTTTGCTGTAGCTGCGATAGAAATTCATTTTACACAGCTATATTTCTGCTGCAATTCATTCTGAAAAATTTCGCATTATGTATTGCTAAGCATATCGTGGAATGCTATTATAAAAACACTTTGCAAATTCAATCTTATATTTATAATAAATATTAGATCTTACATGCAATGTGATGTTATGATTACATACCATTTTTAAATTTCTAATTGTGTTATAAATTCGTAATGTTAAATAATAAAATTATCATAAAAAACTCTTAGGTATCCTGTTAAATTCTACAGATGATGTATCTTTGATTTGGTCAAATTCGTCTTTCAATTGTTTATTGTATGCGACCTTTTTTCATCTGATTCCCTCAGGATGGAGGGATCAGAAGAAAAAAGGTTGAATGCTTCTATTCTTAAATGCAAGTAACTAACTTTGAAATGGCAAACTTTTCAAACTATTTTTTAAGCAATATTTCAATATTCATTTAAAAATATTTTAGTTTGTCTGCCTAATAAGAATCGAATCTTATACATAGTATTATATACTTCTGTTATTAACTAGTTGTATATCATGCTCAAATAGCCTAAACACTATATTAGCTGTTTGAGTATGGAGAATATTGGACACATTATAATGACGCGCGATTGTAATATTTCACACTAAATCTTCTGCAATTGCTATACAACAACACAAATTTTACGCACATCTATTATTAATTAATATACTACTTAGTATAGAAATGACATATTTTATAATAAAATTTAAAGTTTAATAAAATATATTTTTATATAATATATAATTCAATTTTCACAACTTTCCGAAAGTGCGATATTTACAGGTTTATTGCTTATTTCGAAAAAAGTTATTAGCGCACAGCAATAGTTAATATAGATTTGGAAAGAGGAGATCATTGGCCATCGAATGCAAAAAAAATTATTAAAATCCGTAAAGAATTGACAGAGAAATTCCATGTTAAACATTGACTAAACTTTCGCGAAATTCATTTTAAAAGTTTACCCGCACTTCTAGCCCCGCCTATGTGCATACATGCGATTTTTTCTGCATTGTCGCATGATGTACGTTAAGACAATTATATTATTACAAAAATTCCGAAAGTTTAATATAAAGCATCAGTGTAAAATCCAATAAATTAAAAGGACCCAAACTTGGCCCCAGAGCCTAAAATTCTGGGCTTTTCAAAGTTGTTGTTATATGTACATGTGCGTCGATGTATTTCATATTGGAATGCTTTGGAAGCATTTCAAAAGCTTAAATACTGACAGAGATATAATGAATTTTGTATTTTAAAAGTTTTTGCGCCACTTTGCCAAAAGTTTTGAGAAAGTTTGAAAACTTTTAATTTGTTATTGTAGATTGAGGTCTTCCGAAGGTGTTGTCATTGGTTTAGACTTCAAAGCTACCATAGCCATTGCAAATAAATTCAAACAAAAATGGAATCAATTAAGACAGTTATAGTGTGGAAACACTGGATGCCTATTTTGGGCTTTCCAAAAGCCTTTTTTCAATTCTGACTTTATATTCTTTTAGAACTTACAAATCTAAGGTCGCTAGTAAAAAGAAAATTGAAAATCGGCCCATTATAGCCAGAGATTTTGAAGGCGAAATTCTCACAGTCAAGTGATGACGTAATGGCTTCAAACTGACCCAATTGGAGCGCCCAGTAGACCCCCTCAAAGTGAATAGCGTCCTTAGCAAATTTAATAGGTTGCCTAAAAAGGGTCAAAGTATACATGTGCAAAAAATTAAAAAAATCGTTCGACTATTCCAAAAGTTAGTCCAGAGCCCCCCCTAGTTGTGACAACCGTTAAAACAGCGTCTAGGATGTTCGCCTAACGGCTCACATAGTAAATATGCGTAGAAGCGCGCCCACCCAGACTGCACGCCCTTGCGTGTACCCTTCTCTATTATTTTGTTGTGTTGTCTTGTCTTTCAAAGGAAAATTTCATTTGACATTGAAGAGCCAATGGCATTGATTCATATGATTTGTGTTGCTGTAGCTACGATAGAAATCAAAACTACGCAGCTATATTTCTGCAGCAATGGATTCTGAAATATTTTGTATAATGTATTGTTGCGCATATTTTGGAATGCTACTATAAACAAATTATTGAATTCAAACTTATATTGATATTGAGTAGTATGTTTTAATAAAGTATTATTATACATATACGTTTCAAATTTCTAATTGTTTTATCAATTTCAAATATTATTATAATTATATTAAATAAACTTTTGCTATCCTATTACAATCTGCAAATGATGTATCTTCATTCTATATAAAGTTGGTTTTAATTTTTTGATATATGTGACCTTTTTTCATCTGATTCCTCCCAAGATGGGGAGGTATCAGAAGAAAAAAGCCCGAATGTTTATATTTTCTATAGAAAGTAAATAGCTTTGAATATTTGAACTTATCCAAAAGTTAAAAGCAATCTTCATAATTATTCACTTATATTTTTTTGTTTAACTAATTATATATTAACCACAAACAGCATTAATACCCTACTAGCATCCTGTGTATGCAGAAAAATGATTTCATGACAATGAAATGCGATTGTGATATTTCGTTCTAATTCTTCTGCTTATACTGTGCTATTAGATATTTTAAAACAAATTTATTGCATGTAAAGATCAGTAAATATGTTAGTTTGTATATTAATGATTAAATTTATAATAAATAATAACACTTAGGTAAAAATAATTGTTACAAATAATATATTTTATTTTTGTTAGTTTTGCGAAAGTGCGAAATTTGTAGGTTTATTGCTTATTTCGAAAAATGTTACTATCGCGCAGCAATTGTTATATAGATTTAGAAAGAGGAGATCATTAGCCATCGAATGCAAAAAAAATTATTAAAATCCGTTAATAATTGACAGAGAAATTTAATGTTAAACATTGACTAAACTTTCGCGAAATTCATTTTAAAAGTTTACCCGCACTTCTAGCAGCGCCTATGTGCATATTTACGATTTTTTCAGCATTGTCGCATGATTTACGATAAAACTATTATATTAATACAAAAATTGCGAATATTTGATTAAATGCATCAGTGTAAAAACCAATAAATTACAATGACCCACACTTGGCCCCAGAGCCTGAAATTCTGGGCTTTCTAAAGTTGTTGTTATATGTACATGTGCGTCAATATATTTCATATTGGAATGCTTTGGAAGCATTTCAAAAGCTTAAATAACAAAAGAGATATATTCAATTTTGTATTTTAAAAGTTTTTGCGCCAGTTTGCCAAAAGTTTTGAGAAAGATTGAAAACTTTTAATTTGTTATTGTAGATTGAGGTCTTCCGCAGCTGTTGTCATTGGTTTAAACTTCAAAGCTGCCGTAGCCATTGCAAATAAATTCAAACAAAAATGGAATCAATTAAGACAGTTATAGTGTGGAAACACTGGATGCCTATTTTGGGCTTTCCAAAAGCCTTTTTTCAATTCTGACTTTATATTCTTTTAGAACTTACAAATCTAAGGTCGCTAGTAAAAAGAAAATTGAAAATCGACCCATTCTAGCCAGAGATTTTGAAAGCGAATTTTTTCACATTCAAGTGATGACGTAATGGCTTCAAACTGACCCAATTGGAGGGGCCAGTAGACCCCCTCAAAGTGAATAGCGTCCTTAGCAAATTTAATAGGTTTCCTAAAAAGGGTCAAAGTATGCATGTGCAAAAAATAAAAAAAATTCAACACCTTTTGCAAAATCTGGCCGGGAACCCCCCCTAGTTGTGACAACCATTAAAACAGCGTCTAGGATGTTCGCCTAACGGCTCACATAGTAAATATGCGTAGAAGCGCACCCACCCAGTTAAACTCCGCTGGGTGTATTTGTGTTAGTACCTACGGTGTGTGTATGTATATGTATGTGAGTATATGGGTAAGTTGAATTAATATTTCAAAGATATTTCGTTTTCTTATTTACGTTCTGAAAAATTAGTACTTAGTAAACTATTATATTCAAAAATTAGTTATGAAAATTTTAGTATAAACTTCAGGAACATTGGGGATTTTAAACATGTAAGGAATTATGAAGTTGGAAAAGGTTGAAATATGATCTGCATGTCATAGAAACATTATTTTTATGAATGGAGATAGTTTTGAAAGTGAACATCCATTGTGTTCTAACATCACAATGATGATGAAGATCTTGGGATAGATTTTTGATAGAATTATTATTTTAGAATCTCTTTAGCATTTATTTACTTGATCCACATTAATTACTTCATGCAGAAAGAGAAATCATTCTAACGTTTTACACCACTCTACTCTAAACTAATTCCATATTATTGCACTTATTCTTGAAGATCATAATGATATTACTCAAGAACTATTGATAGAATTAAAACAACAATTTTTTTTTATATAATACTCATTCCGTACTAGTCAAAAAAGCATTGTTAGAGACTATAACATTAGTATTTTTTATAAAAAAAATTATTGATCTTCAAAATTCCCTCAAATTGGTCTATGTTATACGAAAATGGCTTACAAAGTACGGTCGCCTTTTATGAATTTTGATTGTATTAAGATGCAACAAGCAAATTTCGAAATCTCAATATGTTTTGCGGATAATATTTAAATATCAGAAATTGATAGAGCTCGATTTGTCAGAGTAATTTAACAAAAACCGTCGAAATTCTGTATTTTAGTAATTTTTTAACCTTAATAAACGTTTTTTGGATGACCCCATATGCTCAAATTTGATCAGATTGTAAAAATTTTTAAACATTTATATGTCACATTAACACATCTTTTTTTTGTTTGTTAAGTTACACCATACAATGCTTGTATAAATAATAAAAGCAGGACATTTTCTGTGTCACAGTCCTGCCGCATCCCGTCCCGGGCGAATTACGATCATAGAAATATCGGTCTGTTTTCAATCAAATGCATATGTTAGGTTACAAAAAGTGTAATTTGATTGATTTTATTAAGAAATAATAATTCTATTGTCTGATCTTAACGTTAATGTATGCCATCTACAATTTTCATAGTTTACTATCATTTTAGGATGAAAATCATTTTAATATAAAATTCTGTTTATCATGAAACTACAATTTTCGTAAGGAATGTACTTACTTATACAAAATTTCATAAATAACTTGTTCTTAATAGTTCAATATCTAATCTTCATCTATGATCTGAATAAAATTCACTTAAAAATATTCTTATATATATATATATAATTTTTATATTTCTAGTTTATATTATATCTTTTTGTATATAATAATAAATTTCGTTGTGCATATTATTTCTGTAAATTTTAAATGTGGATAAAATAAAACACATCTTTGAATTAATTTCAATAATATGCTAAGTATTAATAATTATATAAAACTTCTTATTTTAGAATTCGCCAATTGTATACTTTATGAAATACAGAATAAAATATTTCTAAGTCATAGCTGTATATGTATACATAACATTTGTAAGAGTATAAGTTGACTAATTATATTTAGTAATTCGAATTGTAATTTTATGAAGCTAATTAATTTTATCATTTTTATAGAATTTGCTGTCAGTCAAAGGCATAAACGAAATTTCAATTTGTTTACTGTGAAACCTGTTCGCAGTTGCATAAAGATGATATAAATTGAAGTAATTTTTGTAATTGTATACATTTATATTAACTGCTGAAACTGGTATTTTTGTAAAATTTAATATGTAAGCATCTGCTTCAAGCGAGGTAAATGATTTTAACAATGAAAAACGTTATATAATAATATATATTATTAGCTATAATATAGAAATATTTATTATTTACAAATATGTTATTTAGTAGCAAAGTTCTTATTCTGAATAATGTAAGAAAATAGTCTCAATTTGAAAGTGGATTGTAGTGAAAATTTTACTAAATTTTTAACGAGAAATGAATGCTGAGTTTTTAATAACATTTTTACATGAAAAGCCGTTTTTAATAAAAACTGTTTGATGCCAATTAAACATTTTTTGAATAAAAAAGAAGGACTTCAAAATGAACATTTAGCTACGAAATTTAAGTTTCCTTACAAATTTGTTAAAATTGAAGCACTATTTAATGCAAGAAAAAAGTTCAGGAAAAATCGAATATCTTCACATTTTTGTATTTCAGATATCAACATAAATTGGTGGATAGTATATAGCTAATTTCTTAAAATAAAGTATTAAAGATTTAGTCAACAATTCAAAAATAAAACTTTTCTATTACTAGACTAAGCTATACCTACACGAAAAATGCATCGCAATCTAATTCATGTTTTAGAAAAATTAATAATTTCTAAATTTTTTTGAAAAACCAAACCAAAATTTACTTGTGAAAATTAAAGAATAAGTATTAAATATCTTACATGTAAGAAAAAGAACAACAAATAATATATGTTATGTCAAAAAAACGGATTCCGAAATCATCATTAACTTCCAACATCTTGGGGTCCCAAAGATCCCAAGCCGGGACGAGGCCGGCTTTAGTGATCTTTGGGATTATCATGATCTATTGATTCCATCTAACTGCTATGAACATCACACTCTTGCCAACCTAAAATAAATAAGAGGACTTTAGCCAAAATGCTATACATTTTGTTCCCATGCGCAGGTGTACACTTTTGTGTCTCGGACCTATCCTCTTTGGCGCACAAAATTATTTTTTTGTTTTTTTGATTTTTTATTTTTGGTTATCTAACATTTTGCAATGCGGGTCTAGAAAAAAATAAACATAGCAAAACAGTGCTATCCCTGATAATCCGGAATCCCCGCGAATAGGTCACAGGGGATCCCATCTCGAAGTTATCCCTTTTCCAACTGTAAATAAATGTTATCCCTGCATTAAAAACAATTGAAATCAATTGCTTATCCCTGCGCAAAATCTTAATAGACATAAATGCCTATTTCAGAAGGAAATAATTGTGAAAAACTAAACTTGCAATTAAAAGTCGCAAAATATTTAGTTCACTATTTCCTTGGTAGTTTCGTCATATCCATCTTTCGTCAATTTAACCATTGATAGTGTTTGCAGATGCTACTAATATTGCCTTAACTATTTTTGGTTTTTCAATCCAACATGCCTAAGCATAAGTTATCCCTGGCTGCATGCTATCCCTGCTTTGCATGTAATATATTTTTCGTCACAATTAATGCAGTTTGCTGCATATCACAAATAATAGTTTATTGCCTCCAGAATTTTTATGGCGTTCTGCTAACTGATAGGCAAAGTCCTGCATACGCTGAGCATTTACAGGTTGTGCAATTTGCCTTAATTCCATTGCAAAACTATCTGCAGAATCCATAGTGCCAAATCCTGAAATGAAGCAATAAACTGCCCATACTTTCACCATACTAGGTGGGCCACCGCCCCTATTCATGTTGTCTAAGGAGGAGGTAATACATTTTGTTGCCTCAATGTAAAAGATCTCTCTCCTGTCCATCGATACAAAAACTACAACGTAGTTATCCCTGTCGCGAGGTAGTTCAACATCCCTAGGCCGATAAGGGTGTAAAGTTCTGTTGACTACCGGAACTTCAAATCCACTATTTCGAGTCAGGCTAATTTGTTTTAACATTGCGTCAATATACTCTTCACCAGGTAGATGTTGCTGCAATAATTTGTTAATGACACCTAAAGTGTCGTTTCTGTTACCCACAAAGGTGATGTCAGACAGTGAGCGTACCCGTGACATTAGCACAACCAACTGTGGCTTTTCCCAAAGTTCATAGTCTTTGTTGACTGAGGACAATTGTGTGGCCACCATGGGAATTGTGTCTCCCATCGCACGATGAATGGTGCTGGCCCCATATTGGGTGACTGGATATTGATGCCGTTTAAATAATGTCCTATTTTGACTTGTATGAACTAAAGGAGTACTAAGCCAATTAATGCCCCTACGTTTCCAACCGTGTGCTATAAAATCATTGTTGTCAGGGATACGTTTCACCCCAGGTGGAGCAACAAAAGCAAAAAAAGGTGAGTGGTTAGCAACATCACCTGGCAAAGAGTCCACTACGCAAATTTGGTTATGTGAATAACCATGAATTCGATTATTTGTGGTAAATCTTAAACAAGCGCCCTTATATAAGAGCAGAACCTCAGGTTCTTCAGCAAAGTAATTCAGTGTTTTAATCGAAAATGCATTAGCCAAAGACCATTGCAATCCACCAGAAGAAGAGTGTTCATCAACAGCTCTTATTTCAACTTTATCAATGCTGTTATCCCTGCGCACTGCAGCATAATGCTGCTCAATAGCCTGTTGCAAGGCTTTTCTTTTCCCAAATATTTTCACGCTAAGTCTGGGCACCTGAGACCAATCATCAACAAAATTGCAGCGTGAGTTAACAATTTGCTGATAAAGACTAATTTCAGGTTGAGAAATTTCGGTTTTTCGTCCTAGCTCATTGATGAGCTGTAGATCTTGATCAGCTGCTGCTCTAACTGATCCATTAAACTGAATGACTCTAAACAATGTCAGCATGCTTGTTGACATCCAAATGGATTGACCATTTATAGGACTAAGCTGCTTAGAGTCCCCACTTGCCATAAGTAAAATTCCACCAAAAGGTGTGCGGTTATCCCTGACATGTTGCAAGACAAGATCGACTGCTGCTAAATGCTCAGCTGTGAGCAACCCAATCTCCTCGAAAGCAAGCATGTCAATTCGTCTTAACTTGTTCCATGCATCTGGCCGATGCTTCAATCGCTTTATTGTGCGTTCAGCACAAGTCACCACATTTATTTTATAATGCTGCTTACTTAAAATTGGCAATGGCACTAAAAGATGCAAATGAGCACCCCCTAATGCCAAAGACCGCTGCGATGGGAGGCTAGTAATCTGAACATTCAATCCTTGAGATCTTGCATACAAGCAAGCTAGTGTTAACACATGCGTCTTTCCGCTGCCAGGCAGCCCATTCAAAAGTGGAAGCTTAATAAAAGCTTCGTTTCCATTCAAAAACTGATCTATGGCTGCAATGGCAATGTTCAGTGCATACCTTTGTTCCTCAAAGGAATCCCGTGTTTGATCCCTGGCTCTCTGTATTTGAGGAACCCACTGTACAGGTTGTTCAACTGAGGCATTAACCAAAGCATCATGATCAGGCAATCCAACAATTTGCTCATCATAGAGAGCGTCCACTAGCTTGACTTTCATTTGATGTATCTCTTCCTTTAGTCTAGCCGAAGCTTGACTTTGTACAGTGCGTAAAAGCACTGCCGGCGTTTCATGTACAAGTACATGATCATTCATAACGTTATCCCTTATAGAATCAAATGCCAGTCCCAAAAAGCGGTCAAACATTTTGGTACCTCCTGGCAAATACATTAATTGTTTAAGTACATAACGTTTAAGTAATGCATGAACATCATCAATAGTAGCGTTATCCCTGATTAATTTGGCTTTGACAAAGCTATGTCTTAATGAAGGTACTGCAAAAAGGTCTAACTCAGTCTCAAAACGGCCCATGCTTAATACCACATGTACTAGGAACTTAAAGGGATTTAGCGGTGTAATGTTTGAGTATACTGGTATAGGAATAGCCGTTGGATACTCGCAATTAGGATAAACAAACCGTGCCCATAGTTCCCCATGCCTATTATGTATTGCTGCGGGCAAATAATCATCATTTAGTAGACCAGATTGCAGTATATCTAATGCTTGCGGTGTGTGAGAAAAATCTACACACTCCATAAACTTTGCCAAAGCACTGGGGCGAATTTGTATGACGCGCCCACACCCGTCAATCCACGCGCATTTCAGAATATCCCTGTCTAGATACTTTTCATGCACAGAAAGACCTTGCCCCGTACGGAATTTTGACATGTTCCCCAAAGCAAACCAGCACAGATAATCAGCAAGATTATCAATGAACAATAATTCCGGAGGTCTAACTGAGAAAAGCGTCACGTTATCCATTTTCACCCTGCTGGCTAGGTGATCCTTTATAATCAAAACTTGGTTGTCGGTAAATTGTCTATGTTGTGGCAAAGCCAGAACATCCCGACGGGCCCGGACGGGCTCAATAAGACCTTGGACAGTAAGAATGTGAGCTGACGAATCAAACTGCACACTTTTCTGTCTCATTTCAATTGTTTCTGTTGAGATTCTAATAAATTGGACACCTGGGTGGACTATTTCTAATCCCAAGGACATCCAATACATCTTTGTGATGGGCAACAAAGATGCCATTTCCCGAGATGGATCGCGTTCCATTTTTTCATTCAATTCCTTTTGAGCATTCATTCGAGCCCCTGTAATTTTAGTGTTGTGCAATCCATCAGCCTCCACTTCCAATTTATCTTGGTTATCCCCGCTCTTAATATGAACTAAAGCTTGTTCATCAAAGCCAGCGACATATTTTGCAATATATCGTGACTCAAGCCACACATCTGTCAATTGTAGGTTTTGGCTGGACAGAGTTGCAACAAACAACCGTGCATTACATGGACTCCAGTTTTCCCTTGGCTGAGCTGGATAATGCCATTTTGCAGGCAAAATCTCTTTATTCAAATTTCCTTTTTCGTCAGTAAGCCCAATGGCTTTCAGTACTGCAATTGCGTCTGCAGTGTGGTTAACATTTATTTCTTCCACATAATAATCAGATGACGGCATGTGTCTGGGCACTCTACACACTTTTTCCCCATTCACTGTCCGTTTATGACAACGATAGCCGGAATTCTCACAACTATGTTGTTGAATGATTGCTGCTTTTTCATATGCGTCAAGAAATTGGTCATTACTGGTAATAAGACCTTCGTCTACCCATGCATTAAAATGTTCTAAACAGAACATGTCCCGTTGTGAGCAGGAAACGCGGTTTTGAGCAACCTGACTATGTGTACTATCCTTTGTGACGATGATAGCATGAATATGTGGCAAGTTACCTACACTGGTCTGCCACTCAAACCTGTACCATAAATGCACAATTTCGCCTAAAGGTTTTTCAATGCTATCCCGGATGTATTCCATGTGATAAACGGCAGCCCTTTCCCAAGACCTCGTTAACTGAGGCATGATCGATTGCCTAAGGGACCTCTGCACGTCTGGAAATGCATATGCCTCTTCAATGAGAGTTTGGCATTGATTATAAATGGGGGCGACCCCGTAGTGCTCACTCTGGTTACAGGTATGAGTGTAAAAATATGTTACGTTGTTCCTGGCAATTAATGCCGCCACTTCATTCACCCTATCTCTACTATCAGCGCCATTGAAAGGATTTGACACCCCCGATTCGCTTTTATATAAATGCTCAAAACTTTGATTCCGAGCTGACGTGGAACAAGTGTATCTCAATCCTATGTTTGACAAAATGTCAAAACCAAATGCAATGTAGTTGGGATCAGTCCCAGTTAATGTTGTATGATCCATTAATCTAGCACGTACATGATGAATGATACATGCATATTCCACATTCCTTATTAGAATTATGCCCGCCCCATAAAGGTTGTGGTATTGCCCCAACATATGAACCATCCGGGTTTTGTTTCCAGCAAATACTAGGGAAGAGTCCAGCTTCAGGATACAACAAAGGTATCGCGCTTCCCTTTGCAACTATATTTTGCAAGAATCTCTCACTAGTTGCATTAACATTTACCCGTTGGCCTGACCTCTGCAATAAACCACATTGCCTATTTAGCAGTATGTGACCATGTTGTACGTGTGTCGACAATGGTTCAAAATTAGTTTCCGGTTCTGCTGTGTTAGTTTCTAAGAAATCATTGCCTAAAGTAGCTATAGGCTCATTCACACCATATAAGCCAGGATTGGTTGCATAATCCAAATCCTCATTATCACTGAAAGGTATAAATCCTTCAAAGTTATCCCTGTGATCGTCAACAATTTCAGAATCAGATTCTGAATCAGAAGGTGGTGGACTGGGTTCCACTTCAACAAAGACCCGTCCCAGAGGTCTAACAGAAAGGTAAGTATTTGTGTTATCCCTGGTGGCTTCCCCATGTCGCCGACATAATGCTGATGAGCATGGTTCTACAGCTGGGCATCTCCACTTACTAACTAAATTGCAAAGACGGTCATTTTGCAAAGCTGTACATTTATACTTTGTGCGAGAGTTATCCCTGGTTAGCGGAAACCCATGCTCTTCACACACAGCTCTAATCTCATTGCCCATTTGCTGTAAGAAAGACTGTCGCAATGCATCAACATTAAAATCTGGACAGTAAAAATATACTGCCAAATGCCACTTATTAATTCCGTCACTAAAGTGCTCTACCTTTTCTGTAGATCCTGGAACAGAATCTATAAACCACTTGCATAATTGTCCGCCATTGCGCATGGCTGACTTCCCAGACCACTTTTCATAATCATTCAAGTTCAGTTCACTGTGACACAAGTGCCGCAGCTCAAAGTTGCCACATTTTTCGTCATTTCGTATTATTTCTGGTGGGAAATCTAGCGCAGACCTCCGCCGACCAGTATTGTAAATAAATACGATGTTATCCCTGGTTTCTGACACAAAGTCAATCAAATCTTGCATATTGACTGCGAAATATGACTGTACACAAGGTAGTGACGCAAAGAGGCTTGCTACTTGAGCTTGAATTGTACCACCTATTGCTGCTTCCCTGAGAGCAGTTTGCATTTCATTTCTAGATAGGAAATGCTTGTAAGGATGATTTCTAGGTGCTCGTACATTGTTGCCTAATAATTTAGTTATATAGCGTAGTAGTTTCCCTTGCCAATTAGGAGTTTCAGTCACTACATTATGTAATTTTTGCCATATGTTGCCAAAAAATGCAGCAATATTACAAGTAATCCACAGCAGGCGAAAATCGCCATTAAAAACATTCAGATCTAAATGGACTTTATGTCCATACCCGTCGCTTATTTGAAGTGTGCAAAGCACTGTTGGCCATAAAGGCTCCGATATCAAATTATCCCTGATCGCATGATCTAAATTTGATTCACTGTTATCCCTGATCGCATGATCTACAGTGTTATCCCTGCTTTCTAAGTGCTGAGAACGTCGCATTTCTACAGCATCATTTAATGAAATATATGTCCCTGATGCGGCTGCTGCTGCAGCTTTCTCAGATCCAACCGGACATTTCAAAGACACACGGTGTCTTGCCATTTCCATGAAAAATCCTAATCTGTAGTCACTATTAATTCGATTGCGAAAATATGCACGAACATCTGGTCTATGATTTAAAATCAAGGCCTCCGCCCGTTCATATCGAAAACTTTCATCGTCACCTTCGCCCCAGTATTCAGAATTTGTAGAAATTGCGAAACTAGACATTCCAGAATAACCGCCTTCTTCCCGCAACATTTGATAAGTGTGGGACGTAGTCCCGGACCGTGTGTTTTTATAAACTCTGGGGATCAATCGTGCTTGGGCTAATCTATCAGAATGCTGTAGAGGCAAATTTCCCAAAACGGGATTTGGTGGTAAGTGTACCATGCCTTGCATTCGCCCACCATCGCAATTTCTGCACGTTAATAGACAAAGACCCCTTTCTTGTACAATTGCTACACACGGCCCTATTCGCCATTTATTTAAAAATTGTTGCTCCTTCAAGAAATCAGGACGGATTCCGACAAGCCTATTTTCGAATTTCCCAAAATCTGGGATCCCATTGCATAAGTTTTTCAAAAGTACTATAAAAGGCACAGAGCCACATTTTTCGACAAATTCGTTGCACCCATAGGGGCAACGTACAGAACATACAGGATGTTCATTCAGCCATTTTCGCAAATTCACTAATTTGCCTGCAGATATAACTGCTTTTCCGTCAATTATGACTTGCGTCATATCAATAAAATAAGCATTGGGCATTGTTTCGTCATAGTTTTTGAATTCTATATGAAATTTAGATTTCATTAGAATCCAAGATTTCCGTAATGTTAAGGGCAAGCAAGCCCAAAACTCCCTTGTGTTGTTTGTACCATTTACTAAAATATAGCAAATGTATGAGGGCCATGCACTAACCCATTCTCCTTTATCACCACGACTAATGTAAGTTGTGCATTCAGTGCAAAGCAAAGCACTTTCTAAAGTGTATCTATTTCCACTTGTTAAAAATTTAAGATTTGAGAACTTTCTCTGAATCATGTTGCATAGATCAGCTTCAGTTAAGTCCAATGGATATTCATCCGTTGGAACCCTTAGGCAGTTTTCACAATGTGAAAAAACTATTTCGGATGTGCTAGGCACATCTTCAATAAATGCCGTATTTAAATCATCAATCATTTCGTCATTAGATCCCGTAGGACAATCCAACCTATTTGATCTGCAAGGCTGATCAGTACCTGTATTTCTTAATCCCGAAGGACAATCCAACTCTCTATTTGATCTGCAAGGCTGATCAGTACCTGTAAGCCCCGAAGGATACTTGAACTGTTGGGCAGCAGTTCAAGTTTCCGACATTTAGAGCAAGGCTCTTCAGCAGACTTTGCAAAGCCACTACAGGTTGGGCACTTAGCAGTGCTAGACTTGCGTTTAGCTTTCTTAGGCATGCTGTTCTGGGCACTCGATGAGGCGATTGACTGAAATTTTAGGGGCCTTATATACTAGTTATTCAAAGGCGCGGACGCCATCAAAGCATTAATCAGTGGCGCGTACTTCAAAGCGAAGTTTTGCAATTAAAGCTTTCTACCCAAGGTGAAACCACTCGTAATTAATTAATTAGTGCACCGTAGCGGCAGTGGCCACTAACAAAGAACAATAGTGATTACCGCCCAGGCTAATTGAGTAGCTTCTCAACACAAATTAACCAATCCAATATATTATAATAATAAATATATTACATGTATACATGTATATTTTTATATTTAGTCCGAACAATAAATAAAATACAACATATGCTATGATGAATTATTGAAAAAACTTATATTTATTTTTATTTAATAAGAATATTTTCTAATGGTACGTTACATATTTGAAGGTAAGGACAATAAAGCACTGTATATTATTTTTATTTAGTAATATCCTATATTTCAGTTTATTTTGATATTACTAAAAATGTATTGATGATACGAACACGAATGCTTCTGACATGTAAATGTTTGCAAGCAATGCATAGATGAAGTTTTAATAACGTTAAGTATGTACTATGTGAAATTTAGAGTTGTTGTCAATATAATTAATTTTTTAATTTGAACTTTTTCTATTATTTGTTAAAATTCTATTAAAATGGGCATATTTCCTAAATTAAAATATTTATTACTCAGCCGCAACCTGTCAAAATTTAAAATTCAAACTATCATTGACAAGCCTATTTTCGAATTTCCCAAAATCTGGGATCCCATTGCACAAGTTTTTCAAAAGTACTATGAAAGGCACAGAGCCACATTTTTCGACAAATTCGTTGCACCCATAGGGGCAACGTACAGAACATACAGGATGTTCATTCAACCAATTTCGCAAATTTACTAATTTGCCTTCTGATATAATCGATTTCATATTATTTATGACTTGCGTCATATCAATAAAGTAAGCATTGGGCATATTTTCGTCAAATTGATGGAATTCTATATGAAATTTAGATTTCATTAGAACCCAAGATTTCCTTAATGTTAAGGGCAAGCAAGCCCAAAACTGCCTTGCGTTACAACAGCCATTTACTAAAATATAGCAAATGTATGAGGGCCATGCACTAACCCACTGTTCTTTATTCCTTTGGCTGAGATAATCTTTGCAATCACTGCAAAGTAAAGCACTTTCAGAATAGAATCGATTTTGTCTAACAAAAAATTTAAGGTTAGAGAATTTTCTCTGAACCATATCTGAGAGACTCACGATTCATTCAAATCCAACGGATATGCATCCGTGGATACCCGATAGCAATTTTCACAATGTGAGAAATATATTTCTGATGTGCCAGACACATCTTCAATAAATGCCGTATTTAGATCATCAATCATTTCGTCATTAGATCCCGTAGGATAATCCAACATATTTGATCTGCAAGGCTGATCAGTAATATTTTCGTCATTTAATCCCGTAGGACAATCCAACAAGCTTTTGATCTGCATTGCTGATCAGTAACCACTTCGCTAGTACTTGAACTGTTGGGCAGCAGTTCAAGTTTCCGACATTTAGAGCAAGGCTCTCCAGCAGACTTTATAAAGCTACTACATGTTGGGCACTTAGCAGTGCTAGATTTGCGTTTAGCTTTCTTAGGCATGCTGTTCTGGGCACTCGATGAGGCGATTAACTAAAATTTTAGGGGCCTTATATACTAGTTATTCAAAGGCGCGGCCGCCATCAAAGCATTAATCAGTGGCCCGTACTTCAAAGCGAAGTTTTGCGGTTAAGGCTTCCTACCCACGGTGAAACGACTGGTAATTAATTAATTAGTGCACCATAGCAGCTGACGCCAGAAACAAAGAACAATAGTGATTACCGCCTGGGCTAATTGAGTAGTTTATCAACACCAAACCAATATATTATAATACGATATACATTACATGTATACATGTATATTTTTATGTTTAGTCAGAACAATAAATAAAATACAAGATATACTATGATGAATTATTGAAAAAACTTAAATTTATTTCTATTTAATAAAAATATTCTTTATATATATATATATATATAATGTATATGTTTGGACCTCTCTATGTATATATAATTGATTGCATTTGAGCTAACAGATCTGCTATTTGCTTAAATTCCACGAAAAGCGATCGTAATTTTTAGATTTAAAATTTTTTTCTCGGCCTGTACCTGTCAGATATTAACATCCTATATATCATTCGAAAGCCCTATTTCTGATGCATCTAACTATGAAAACAGAATGTAAATATGTTTAAAACTCATTGAGCTATTACCGCCTAAAGTTGGTCAGTGCGTGATTTTTTAGCCATCTGTGTAAAAATTGTTCATCTAATAACTCCGGAACTTCTAGGTATATCGACTTGAAAATTTGTACACAACATCTATTTTTGATGCGATTTAAGAATAAATTAAAATTAGAATTTTTCACAACATAGATTTTGCACAATATTGGTTAAATGCATAAAAATTGGTCAAAAACGGCCAAAAAACAGCAAAGTAGGCAAAATGGGAAATTTTGGTATGGGAGTTTGAGTCCATGGATTTTGGATGTTGATAGCTCATTCGAACGAGCAAGACTAGAGGAAGATTTCATCTAAAGGTCAAAAAGCCCAAAACGCAAGATCGAATGGGCTAGAGCCAAAAAACGCAAAAAATTTGCAAAATTTTGTCGAGTTGGCCTACTTTGGCCGGCTATAGCTCGGTCAGTTTTTATCCAATCTTAAATATTTTTACATGAGTAAATAGACCATCGATCGAACTTTATTATGCATGTAATATATCCCGCACTTTCAAAAATTTTTGGGGTGGCCGTGAGCAAAAACCCGAAAATCAGAAAAAAGTCAAAAGTAGACCGATTTTGGGGGGGTAGGGGGTACCCTCAAAGTGAATAGCGTTCTTAGCAATTTTGGCTCCAGGGCTGATATCGATCGAAGTTACTCTGTGCAAAATTTCAGAAAAATCTGACACGATTTGGCTGAGATCTCTCGTAGCACCCCTTTTAACGCTGACCGGTTAAACAGCAACAAAAATAGTTCGGCTGAAGCCTCACACAACCTCTAACAGGCAAACGCCACCCACCCAGTTGAAGTCTGAGGTCGGTGTATGAGTAGTACATAGTAAATAGTAGTAAATTTCATAGTTCAAGGTTTTTAAGTACATAACAAATAAAATTAATTAAGATTGATTAGAAAAATCTTTGTAAAAACCTTCAGAAATCCTGAAGATCCTTAGGATTCTTGATGATTCTAAAGTTGAATAAGGTTGAAACAATGTCAATATGTCATAAAAACATCATATTATTAATTGGATTTAAGTTAGAAAGTGAATTTTAATAGTGGTACAACATCACAATGATGTTGAGGTTCTTGGGATAGGATCGGGGAAAATTTGTGGAATTTGGTTTTCGATTGCCTTTCTTCACTTGATCCACCCCTCCGGGGGTCTCAAAGGAAGAAAGGCTGCTGTTTCTAATGTTTAAACAAATATCCCCACTATATTATATATATATATAATGCATATATTGAGGATATCTCAAGAACCCTTATCCAAATGAAGTTAAAAATTTGATATTATATGTAACTACTACTAAGGAAGTGCACTATTTTAAATTCGCACCTCTCTGTATATATTAGTGATTGCATTTGAGCTTACATCTCTAACATTAGCTTAAATTCTACGAAAGGCGATCGTAATTTTTAGATTTAAAATTTTTTTCTCGGCCTGTAATTGTCAAATATTAACATCCTATATATCATTCGAAAGCCCTATTTCTGATGCATCTAACTATGAAAACAGAATCTAAATATGTTGAAAACTCATTGAGCTATTACCGCCTAAATTTGGTCAGTGCGTGATTTTTTAGCCATCTGTGTAAAAATTGTTCATCTAATAACTCCGAAACTTTAAGGTATATCGACTTGAAAATTTGTACACAACATCTATTTCTGATGCGATTCAAGAATATATTAAAATTAGAATTTTTCGCAACAAAGATTTTGCACAATATTGGATAAATGCATAAAAATTGGTCAAAAACGGCCAAAAAACAGCAAAGTAGGCAAAATGGGAAATTTTGGTATGGGAGTTTGAGTCCATGGATTTTGGATGTTGATAGCTCATTCGAACGAGCAAAACTAGAGGAAGATTTCATCTGAAGGTCAAAAAGCCCAAAACGCAAGATCGAATGGGCTAGAGCCAAAAAACGTAAAAAATTTGCAAAATTTTGTTGAGTTGGCCTACTTTGGCCGGCTATAGCTCGGTCAGTTTTTATCCAATCTTAAATATTTTTACATGATGAAGCGCGCCCACCCAGACTGCACGCCCTTGCGTGTACCCTTCCTTCTTTGTATTTATTTTGTTGTCTTGTCCGTCAAAGCAAAAACCCGAAAATCAGCAAAAAATCAAAAGTAGACCGATTTTGGGGGGGTAGGGGGTACCCTCAAAATGAATAGCGTTCTTAGCAATTTTGGCTCCAGGGCTGATATCGATCGAAGTTACTCTGTGCAAAATTTCAGAAAATTCTAAGCGTGATTTCGCTCAAACTTTATCAGCACCCCTTTTAACGCTGACCGGTTAAACAGCAACAAAAATAGTTCGGCTGAAGCCTCACACAACCTCTAACAGGCAAACGCCACCCACCCAGTACACCTTATTACACCATAGTATAGGTAGTTTAATTATTTAAGAGTACATAGTAGTTCAAAGTACTTAAGTACATAACAAACAAAAATAATTTGGTTCACTTTGAAAAATGTAAGTCAACACCTTCAGAAATCCTAAAGATCCTTAGGATTCTTGATGATTCTGAAGTTGAAGAAGGTTGGAATAATGTCAATATGTCATAAAAACATCATATTATTAAGTGGATTTAAGTTAGAAAGTTAATTTTAATAGTGGTACAACATCACAATGATGTTGAGGTTCTTTGGATAGTATCAGGGAGACTGAGTGAAATTTCGTTTTCGATTGCTTTTCTTCACTTGATCCACCCCTCCGGGGGTCTCAAAGGAAGAAAGGCTGCTGTTTCCAATGTTTAAACTAATTGCCCCACTAGCTTATATATATATATAATGAATATATTAAGGATATCTCAAGAAACATTGTCTAAATGAAGTTAAAAATTTGATATCATAAGTAACTACTACTATAGAAGAGTACTATTAAATAGTCGGGGCTTTCTATGTGTATAATTGCATTCAATTGAGCTCACATCTCTGACATTTGCTGAAATTCTACGAAAAGTGTTCGTAATTTTTATATTTAAAATTTTTTTCGCAGCCTGTACTTGTCAGAAATTGTTGCTTAATATATCATTCGAAAGCTCTATTTCTGATGCATCCAACTATAAAACAGAATGTAAATATGTTTAAAACTCATTGAGCTATTAGTGCCTAAAGTTGGTCAGTGCGTGATTTTTTAGCCATCTGTGTAAAAATTGTTCATCTAATAACTCCGGAACATCTAGGTATATCGACTTGAAAATTTGTACACAACATCTATTTCTGAAGCAATTCAAGAATATATTAAAATTTGAATTTTTCGCAACAAAGATTTTCCACAATATTGGATAATTGCATTAAAATTGCTCAAAAACGGCTAAAAAACAGCAAAGTAGGCAAAATGGGAAATTTTGGTATGGGACTTCCAGTCCATGGATTTTGGATGTTGATAGCTCATTCGAACGAACAAGACTAGAGGAAGATTTCATCTGAAAGTCAAAAAGCCTAAAACCCAAGATCGAATAGGCTAGAGCCAAAAAACGCAAAAAATTTGCAAAATTTTGTCGAGTTGGCCTAATTTGGCCGGCTATAGCTCGGTCAGTTTTTATCTAATCTTAAATATTTTTACATGAGTAGATCGACCATCGATCGAACTTTATTATACCTATAATATATACCGCACTTTAAACAATTATTGGGGGGTGCGTAAGCAAAAACCCGAAAATCAGAAAAATCGAAAAAGTAGACCGATTTTGGGGGGGTATGGGGTACCCTCAAAGTGAATAGCATCCTTAGCAATTTTGGCTCCGAGGCTGATATCGATCGAAGATACTCTGTGCAAAATTTCAAGGAAATCTAACCGTGATTTCGCTCAACCTTAATCCGCACCCCATTTATGGCTAACCGGTTAAACAGCAATAAAAATAGTTCGGCTGAAGCCTCACACCACTCTAACAGGCAAACGCCACCCACCCAGTTGAACTCCGCTGGGTGTATTTGTGTTAGTACCTACGGTGTGTGTATGTATATGTATGTGAGTATATGGGTAAGTTGAATTAATATTTCAAAGATATTTCGTTTTCTTATTTACGTTCTGAAAAATTAGTACTTAGTAAACTATTATATTCAAAAATTAGTTATGAAAATTTTAGTATAAACTTCAGGAACATTGGGGATTTTAAACATGTAAGGAATTATGAAGTTGGAAAAGGTTGAAATATGATCTGCATGTCATAGAAACATTATTTTTATGAATGGAGATAGTTTTGAAAGTGAACATCCATTGTGTTCTAACATCACAATGATGATGAAGATCTTGGGATAGATTTTTGATAGAATTATTATTTTAGAATCTCTTTAGCATTTATTTACTTGATCCACATTAATTACTTCATGCAGAAAGAGAAATCATTCTAACGTTTTACACCACTCTACTCTAAACTAATTCCATATTATTGCACTTATTCTTGAAGATCATAATGATATTACTCAAGAACTATTGATAGAATTAAAACAACAATTTTTTTTTATATAATACTCATTCCGTACTAGTCAAAAAAGCATTGTTAGAGACTATAACATTAGTATTTTTTATAAAAAAAATTATTGATCTTCAAAATTCCCTCAAATTGGTCTATGTTATACGAAAATGGCTTACAAAGTACGGTCGCCTTTTATGAATTTTGATTGTATTAAGATGCAACAAGCAAATTTCGAAATCTCAATATGTTTTGCGGATAATATTTAAATATCAGAAATTGATAGAGCTCGATTTGTCAGAGTAATTTAACAAAAACCGTCGAAATTCTGTATTTTAGTAATTTTTTAACCTTAATAAACGTTTTTTGGATGACCCCATATGCTCAAATTTGATCAGATTGTAAAAATTTTTAAACATTTATATGTCACATTAACACATCTTTTTTTTGTTTGTTAAGTTACAGCATACAATGCTTGTATAAATAATAAAAGCAGGACATTTTCTGTGTCACAGTCCTGCCGCATCCCGTCCCGGGCGAATTACGATCATAGAAATATCGGTCTGTTTTCAATCAAATGCATATGTTAGGTTACAAAAAGTGTAATTTGATTGATTTTATTAAGAAATAATAATTCTATTGTCTGATCTTAACGTTAATGTATGCCATCTACAATTTTCATAGTTTACTATCATTTTAGGATGAAAATCATTTTAATATAAAATTCTGTTTATCATGAAACTACAATTTTCGTAAGGAATGTACTTACTTATACAAAATTTCATAAATAACTGTTCTTAGTAGTTCAATATCTAATCTTTATCTATGATCTGAATAAAATTCACTGAAAAATATTCTTATATATATATATATAATTTTTTTATTTCTAGTTTATATTATATCTTTTTGTATATAATAATAAATTTCGTGTGCATATTATTTCTGTAAATTTTAAATGTGGATAAAATAAAACACATCTTTGAATTAGTTTCAATAATATGCTAAGTATTAATAATTATATAAAACTTCTTATTTTAGAATTCGCCAATTGTATACTTTACGAAATACAGAATAAAATATTTCTAAGTCATAGCTGTATATGTATACATAACATTTGTAAGAGTATAATTTGACTAATTATATTTAGTAATTCGAATTGTAATTTTATGAAGCTAATTAATTTTATCATTTTTATAGAATTTGCTGTCACTCAAAGGCATAAACGAAATTTCAATTTGTTTAAAGATGATATAAATTGAAGTAATTTTTGTAATTGTATACATTTATATTAACTGCTGAAACTGGTATTTTTGTAAAATTTAATATGTAAGCATCTGCTTCAAGCGAGGTAAATGATTTTAACAATGAAAAACGTTATATAATAATATATATTATTAGCTATAATATGTAAATATTTATTATTTACAAATATGTTATTTAGTAGCAAAGTTCTTATTCTGAATAATGTAAGAAAATAGTCTCAATTTGAAAGTGGATTGTAGTGAAAATTTTACTAAATTTTTTACGAGAAATGAATCCTGAGTTTTTAATAACATTTTTACATGAAAGTCCGTTTTTAATAAAAACTGTTTGATGCCAATTAAACATTTTTTGAATAAAAAAGAAGGACTTCAAAATGAACATTTAGCTATGAAATTTAAGTTTCCTTACAAATTTGTTAAAATTGAAGCACTATTTAATGCAAGAAAAAAGTTCAGGAAAAATCGAATATCTTCACATTTTTGTATTTCAGATTATCAACATAAATTGGTGGATAGTATATAGCTAATTTCTTAAAATAAAGTATTAAAGATTTAGTCAACAATTCAAAAATAAAACTTTTCTATTACTAGACTAAGCTATACCTACACGAAAAATGCATCGCAATCTAATTCATGTTTTAGAAAAATTAATAATTTCTAAATTTTTTTGAAAAACCAAACCAAAATTTACTTGTGAAAATTAAAGAATAAGTATTAAATATCTTACATGTAAGAAAAAGAACAACAAACAATATAAGTTATGTCAAAAAAACGGATTCCGAAATCATCCTTAACTTCCAACATCTTGGGGTCCCAAAGATCCCAGGCCGGGACGAGGCCGGCTTTAGTGATCTTTGGGATTATCATCATGATCTATTGATTCCATCTAACTGCTATGAACATCACACTCTTGGCAACCTAAAATAAATAAGAGGACTTTAGCCAAAATGCTATACATTTTGTTCCCATGCGCAGGTGTACACTTTTGTGTCTCGGACCTATCCTCTTTGGCGCACAAAATTATTTTTTTGTTTTTTTGATTTTTTATTTTTGGTTATCTAACATTTTGCAATGCGGGTCTAGAAAAAAATAAACATAGCAAAACAGTGCTATCCCTGATAATCCGGAATCCCCGCGAATAGGTCACAGGGGATCCCATCTCGAAGTTATCCCTTTTCCAACTGTAAATAAATGTTATCCCTGAATTAACAACAATTGAAATCAATTGCTTATCCCTGCGCAAAATCTTAATAGACATAAATGCCTATTTCAGAAGGAAATAATTGTGAAAAACTAAACTTGCAATTAAAAGTCGCAAAATATTTAGTTCACTATTTCCTTGGTAGTTTCGTCATATCCATCTTTCGTCAATTTAACCATTGATAGTGTTTGCAGATGCTACTAATATTGCCTTAACTATTTTTGGTTTTTCAATCCAACATGCCTAAGCATAAGTTATCCCTGGCTGCATGCTATCCCTGCTTTGCATGTAATATATTTTTCGTCACAATTAATGCAGTTTGCTGCATATCACAAATAATAGTTTATTGCCTCCAGAATTTTTATGGCGTTCTGCTAACTGATAGGCAAAGTCCTGCATACGCTGAGCATTTACAGGTTGTGCAATTTGCCTCAATTCCATTGCAAAACTATCTGCAGAATCCATAGTGCCAAATCCTGAAATGAAGCAATAAACTGCCCATACTTTCACCATACTAGGTGGGCCACCGCCCCTATTCATGTTGTCTAAGGAGGAGGTAATACATTTTGTTGCCTCAATGTAAAATATCTCTCTCCTGTCCATCGATACAAAAACTACAACGTAGTTATCCCTTTCGTGAGGTAGTTCAACATCCCTAGGCCTGTAAGGGTGTAAAGTTCTGTTGACTACCGGAACTTGATATTCACTATTTCGAGTCAGGCTAATTTCTTTTAACATATGGTCTATGTACGACTCACAAGGTAGATGTTGCTGCAATAGTTTTTGAATGACTGCCAAAGTTTCAGTTTTTGACCCCACAAAGGTAATATCAGACAATGACTGCACTCGGGACATAAGTACCACTAGCTGAGGCTTTTCCCATAGCTCGTAATCCTTTTGTACACTCGAAAGCTGCGTTGCCACTAAAGGCAGAGTATCCCCCATTGCACGATGAATAGTGCTAGCCCCATAATGGGTAACTGGATACTGATGCCGTTTAAATAAAATGCCAGGACTGTTTGAATGTACAATTGGAGTTGTAAGCCACGCTATATTTTTCAGTTTCCAACCTTGTGCAGCAAAGTCATTTCTACCTGGGATTTGTTTAATTCCCGGTGGAGCAACAAAAGCTGTAAAAGATGTATGATTGCGAGCATCACCAGGCAAGCTTTCCACGACGCATACTTGATTGTGACTGTATCCCTGCGTTTTATTGTTTGTGGTAAACCGCAAACATGCGCCCTTATACAAGAGCAAAACCTCTGGTTCTTCAGCATGATAATTTAATGATTTAATCGAAAATGCATTGGCCAAAGACCATTGCAATCCACCATTACTAGAGTGCTCATCAATCGCTCTTATTTCAACTTTATCAATGCTGTTATCCCTGCGCACTGCAGCATAATGCTGCTCAATAGCCTGTTGCAAGGCTTTTCTTTTCCCGAATATTTTCACGCTAAGTCTGGGTGCCTGAGACCAGTCATCAACAAAATTGCAGCGTGAGTTAACAATTTGCTGATAAAGACTAATTTCAGGTTGAGAGATTTCGGTTTTTCGTCCTAGCTCATTGATGAGCTGTAGATCTTGATCAGCTGCTGCTCTAACTGATCCATTAAACTGAATGACTCTAAACAATGTCAGCATGCTTGTTGACATCCAAATGGATTGACCATTTATAGGACTAAGCTGCTTAGAGTCCCCACTTGCCATAAGTAAAATTCCACCAAAAGGTGTGCGGTTATCCCTGACATGTTGCAAGACAAGATCGACTGCTGCTAAATGCTCAGCTGTGAGCAACCCAATCTCCTCGAAAGCAAGCATGTCAATTCGTCTTAACTTGTTCCATGCATCTGGCCGATGCTTCAATCGCTTTATTGTGCGTTCAGCACAAGTCACCACATTTATTTTATAATGCTGCTTACTTAAAATTGGCAATGGCACTAAAAGATGCAAATGAGCACCCCCTAATGCCAAAGACCGCTGCGATGGGAGGCTAGTAATCTGAACATTCAATCCTTGAGATCTTGCATACAAGCAAGCTAGTGTTAACACATGCGTCTTTCCGCTGCCAGGCAGCCCATTCAAAAGTGGAAGCTTAATAAAAGCTTCGTTTCCATTCAAAAACTGATCTATGGCTGCAATGGCAATGTTCAGTGCATACCTTTGTTCCTCAAAGGAATCCCGTGTTTGATCCCTGGCTCTCTGTATTTGAGGAACCCACTGTACAGGTTGTTCAACTGAGGCATTAACCAAAGCATCATGATCAGGCAATCCAACAATTTGCTCATCATAGAGAGCGTCCACTAGCTTGACTTTCATTTGATGTATCTCTTCCTTTAGTCTAGCCGAAGCTTGACTTTGTACAGTGCGTAAAAGCACTGCCGGCGTTTCATGTACAAGTACATGATCATTCATAACGTTATCCCTTATAGAATCAAATGCCAGTCCCAAAAAGCGGTCAAACATTTTGGTACCTCCTGGCAAATACATTAATTGTTTAAGTACATAACGTTTAAGTAATGCATGAACATCATCAATAGTAGCGTTATCCCTGATTAATTTGGCTTTGACAAAGCTATGTCTTAATGAAGGTACTGCAAAAAGGTCTAACTCAGTCTCAAAACGGCCCATGCTTAATACCACATGTACTAGGAACTTAAAGGGATTTAGCGGTGTAATGTTTGAGTATACTGGTATAGGAATAGCCGTTGGATACTCGCAATTAGGATAAACAAACCGTGCCCATAGTTCCCCATGCCTATTATGTATTGCTGCGGGCAAATAATCATCATTTAGTAGACCAGATTGCAGTATATCTAATGCTTGCGGTGTGTGAGAAAAATCTACACACTCCATAAACTTTGCCAAAGCACTGGGGCGAATTTGTATGACGCGCCCACACCCGTCAATCCACGCGCATTTCAGAATATCCCTGTCTAGATACTTTTCATGCACAGAAAGACCTTGCCCCGTACGGAATTTTGACATGTTCCCCAAAGCAAACCAGCACAGATAATCAGCAAGATTATCAATGAACAATAATTCCGGAGGTCTAACTGAGAAAAGCGTCACGTTATCCATTTTCACCCTGCTGGCTAGGTGATCCTTTATAATCAAAACTTGGTTGTCGGTAAATTGTCTATGTTGTGGCAAAGCCAGAACATCCCGACGGGCCCGGACGGGCTCAATAAGACCTTGGACAGTAAGAATGTGAGCTGACGAATCAAACTGCACACTTTTCTGTCTCATTTCAATTGTTTCTGTTGAGATTCTAATAAATTGGACACCTGGGTGGACTATTTCTAATCCCAAGGACATCCAATACATCTTTGTGATGGGCAACAAAGATGCCATTTCCCGAGATGGATCGCGTTCCATTTTTTCATTCAATTCCTTTTGAGCATTCATTCGAGCCCCTGTAATTTTAGTGTTGTGCAATCCATCAGCCTCCACTTCCAATTTATCTTGGTTATCCCCGCTCTTAATATGAACTAAAGCTTGTTCATCAAAGCCAGCGACATATTTTGCAATATATCGTGACTCAAGCCACACATCTGTCAATTGTAGGTTTTGGCTGGACAGAGTTGCAACAAACAACCGTGCATTACATGGACTCCAGTTTTCCCTTGGCTGAGCTGGATAATGCCATTTTGCAGGCAAAATCTCTTTATTCAAATTTCCTTTTTCGTCAGTAAGCCCAATGGCTTTCAGTACTGCAATTGCGTCTGCAGTGTGGTTAACATTTATTTCTTCCACATAATAATCAGATGACGGCATGTGTCTGGGCACTCTACACACTTTTTCCCCATTCACTGTCCGTTTATGACAACGATAGCCGGAATTCTCACAACTATGTTGTTGAATGATTGCTGCTTTTTCATATGCGTCAAGAAATTGGTCATTACTGGTAATAAGACCTTCGTCTACCCATGCATTAAAATGTTCTAAACAGAACATGTCCCGTTGTGAGCAGGAAACGCGGTTTTGAGCAACCTGACTATGTGTACTATCCTTTGTGACGATGATAGCATGAATATGTGGCAAGTTACCTACACTGGTCTGCCACTCAAACCTGTACCATAAATGCACAATTTCGCCTAAAGGTTTTTCAATGCTATCCCGGATGTATTCCATGTGATAAACGGCAGCCCTTTCCCAAGACCTCGTTAACTGAGGCATGATCGATTGCCTAAGGGACCTCTGCACGTCTGGAAATGCATATGCCTCTTCAATGAGAGTTTGGCATTGATTATAAATGGGGGCGACCCCGTAGTGCTCACTCTGGTTACAGGTATGAGTGTAAAAATATGTTACGTTGTTCCTGGCAATTAATGCCGCCACTTCATTCACCCTATCTCTACTATCAGCGCCATTGAAAGGATTTGACACCCCCGATTCGCTTTTATATAAATGCTCAAAACTTTGATTCCGAGCTGACGTGGAACAAGTGTATCTCAATCCTATGTTTGACAAAATGTCAAAACCAAATGCAATGTAGTTGGGATCAGTCCCAGTTAATGTTGTAGTTGTGATCAGTCCCAGTTAATGTTGTATGATCCATTAATCTAGCACGTACATGATCAGAATTATGCCCGCCCCATAAAGGTTGTGGTATTGCCCCAACATATGAACCATCCGGGTTTTGTTTCCAGCAAATACTAGGGAAGAGTCCAGCTTCAGGATACAACAAAGGTATCGCGCTTCCCTTTGCAACTATATTTTGCAAGAATCTCTCACTAGTTGCATTAACATTTACCCGTTGGCCTGACCTCTGCAATAAACCACATTGCCTATTTAGCAGTATGTGACCATGTTGTACGTGTGTCGACAATGGTTCAAAATTAGTTTCCGGTTCTGCTGTGTTAGTTTCTAAGAAATCATTGCCTAAAGTAGCTATAGGCTCATTCACACCATATAAGCCAGGATTGGTTGCATAATCCAAATCCTCATTATCACTGAAAGGTATAAATCCTTCAAAGTTATCCCTGTGATCGTCAACAATTTCAGAATCAGATTCTGAATCAGAAGGTGGTGGACTGGGTTCCACTTCAACAAAGACCCGTCCCAGAGGTCTAACAGAAAGGTAAGTATTTGTGTTATCCCTGGTGGCTTCCCCATGTCGCCGACATAATGCTGATGAGCATGGTTCTACAGCTGGGCATCTCCACTTACTAACTAAATTGCAAAGACGGTCATTTTGCAAAGCTGTACATTTATACTTTGTGCGAGAGTTATCCCTGGTTAGCGGAAACCCATGCTCTTCACACACAGCTCTAATCTCATTGCCCATTTGCTGTAAGAAAGACTGTCGCAATGCATCAACATTAAAATCTGGACAGTAAAAATATACTGCCAAATGCCACTTTTTAATGCCATCACTAAAGTGCTCTACCTTTTCTGTAGATCCTGGAACAGAATCTATAAACCACTTGCATAATTGTCCGCCATTGCGCATGGCTGACTTCCCAGACCACTTTTCATAATCATTCAAGTTCAGTTCACTGTGACACAAGTGCCGCAGCTCAAAGTTGCCACATTTTTCGTCATTTCGTATTATTTCTGGTGGGAAATCTAGCGCAGACCTCCGCCGACCAGTATTGTAAATAAATACGATGTTATCCCTGGTTTCTGACACAAAGTCAATCAAATCTTGCATATTGACTGCGAAATATGACTGTACACAAGGTAGTGACGCAAAGAGGCTTGCTACTTGAGCTTGAATTGTACCACCTATTGCTGCTTCCCTGAGAGCAGTTTGCATTTCATTTCTAGATAGGAAATGCTTGTAAGGATGATTTCTAGGTGCTCGTACATTGTTGCCTAATAATTTAGTTATATAGCGTAGTAGTTTCCCTTGCCAATTAGGAGTTTCAGTCACTACATTATGTAATTTTTGCCATATGTTGCCAAAAAATGCAGCAATATTACAAGTAATCCACAGCAGGCGAAAATCGCCATTAAAAACATTCAGATCTAAATGGACTTTATGTCCATACCCGTCGCTTATTTGAAGTGTGCAAAGCACTGTTGGCCATAAAGGCTCCGATATCAAATTATCCCTGATCGCATGATCTAAATTTGATTCACTGTTATCCCTGATCGCATGATCTACAGTGTTATCCCTGCTTTCTAAGTGCTGAGAACGTCGCATTTCTACAGCATCATTTAATGAAATATATGTCCCTGATGCGGCTGCTGCTGCAGCTTTCTCAGATCCAACCGGACATTTCAAAGACACACGGTGTCTTGCCATTTCCATGAAAAATCCTAATCTGTAGTCACTATTAATTCGATTGCGAAAATATGCACGAACATCTGGTCTATGATTTAAAATCAAGGCCTCCGCCCGTTCATATCGAAAACTTTCATCGTCACCTTCGCCCCAGTATTCAGAATTTGTAGAAATTGCGAAACTAGACATTCCAGAATAACCGCCTTCTTCCCGCAACATTTGATAAGTGTGGGACGTAGTCCCGGACCGTGTGTTTTTATAAACTCTGGGGATCAATCGTGCTTGGGCTAATCTATCAGAATGCTGTAGAGGCAAATTTCCCAAAACGGGATTTGGTGGTAAGTGTACCATGCCTTGCATTCGCCCACCATCGCAATTTCTGCACGTTAATAGACAAAGACCCCTTTCTTGTACAATTGCTACACACGGCCCTATTCGCCATTTATTTAAAAATTGTTGCTCCTTCAAGAAATCAGGACGGATTCCGACAAGCCTATTTTCGAATTTCCCAAAATCTGGGATCCCATTGCATAAGTTTTTCAAAAGTACTATAAAAGGCACAGAGCCACATTTTTCGACAAATTCGTTGCACCCATAGGGGCAACGTACAGAACATACAGGATGTTCATTCAGCCATTTTCGCAAATTCACTAATTTGCCTGCAGATATAACTGCTTTTCCGTCAATTATGACTTGCGTCATATCAATAAAATAAGCATTGGGCATTGTTTCGTCATAGTTTTTGAATTCTATATGAAATTTAGATTTCATTAGAATCCAAGATTTCCGTAATGTTAAGGGCAAGCAAGCCCAAAACTCCCTTGTGTTGTTTGTACCATTTACTAAAATATAGCAAATGTATGAGGGCCATGCACAACCCCACTGCCCTTTATCACCACAGCTTAGATATGTTTGGCACTCAGTGCAAAGCAAAGCAGCTTACTAAACTGTAACTCTATCCACGTTTTGATGAATAACAAGGTTAGAGAACTTTCTCTGTATCATGTTGCATAGATCAGTTTCGGTTAATTCCAACGGATATTCATCCGTGGCTACCCTTAGGCAGTTTTCACAATGTGAAAAAACTATTTCGGATGTGCTAGGCACATCTTCAATAAATGCCGTATTTAAATCATCAATCATTTCGTCATTAGATCCCGTAGGACAATCCAACATATTTGATCTGCAAGGCTGATCAGTACCTGTAAGCCCCGAAGGACAATCCAACTCGCTATTTGATCTGCAAGGCTGATCAGTACCTGTATTTCTTAATCCCGAAGGACAATCCAACTCTCTATTTGATCTGCAAGGCTGATCAGTAACCACTTCGCGTTTTGAACTGTTGGGCAGCAGTTCAAGTTTCCGACATTTAGAGCAAGGCTCTTCAGCAGACTTTAGAAAGCCACCACAGGTTGGGCACTTAGCAGTGCTAGATTTGCGTTTAGCTTTCTTAGGCATGCTGTTCTGGGCACTCGATGAGGCGATTAACTAAAATTTTAGGGGCCTTATATACTAGTTATTCAAAGGCGCGGCCGCCATCAAAGCATTAATCAGTGGCCCGTACTTCAAAGCGAAGTTTTGCGGTTAAGGCTTCCTACCCACGGTGAAACGACTGGTAATTAATTAATTAGTGCACCATAGCAGCTGACGCCAGAAACAAAGAACAATAGTGATTACCGCCTGGGCTAATTGAGTAGTTTATCAACACCAAACCAATATATTATAATACGATATACATTACATGTATACATGTATATTTTTATGTTTAGTCAGAACAATAAATAAAATACAAGATATACTATGATGAATTATTGAAAAAACTTAAATTTATTTCTATTTAATAAAAATATTATTTATATATATATATATATAATGTATATGTTTGGACCTCTCTATGTATATATAATTGATTGCATTTGAGCTAACATCACTGACAATTGATTAAATTCTACGAAAAGCGATCGCAATTTTTAGATTTAAAATTTGTTTCTCGGCCTGTCATTGTCAACAACTAACATCCAATATATCATTCAAAAGCCCTATTTCTGATGCATCTAACTATGAAAACAGAATGTAAATATCTTGAAAACTCATTGAGCTATTAACGCCTAAATTTGGGCAGTGCGTGATTTTTTAGCCATCTTCAAAAAAATTGTTCATCTAATATCTCCGAAACTTCTTGGTATATCGACTTGAAAATTTGTACACAACATCTATTTCTGATGCGATTCAAGAATATATTAAAATTAGAATTTTTCGCAACAATGATTTTGCGCAATATTGCATAATTGCATAAAAATTGGTCAAAAACAGCCAAAAAACAGCAAAGTAGGCAAAATGGGAAAATTTGGTATGGGCGTTCCAGTCCATGGATTTTGGATGTTGATAGCTCATTCGAACGAGCAACACTAGAGGAAGATTTCATCTGAAGGTCAAAAAGCTCAAAACCCAAGAGCGAATGGGCTAGAGCCAAAAAACGCAAAAAATTTGCAAAATTTTGTCGAGTTGGCCTACTTTGGCCGGCTATAGCTCGGTCAGTTTTTATCCAATCTTAAATATTTTTACATGAGTAAATCGACCATCGATCGAACTTTATTATGCATGTAACATATCCCGCACTTTTGAAAATTTTTGGGGTGGCCGTAAGCAAAAACCCGAAAATCAGAAAAAAGTCAAAAGTAGACCGATTTTGGGGGGGTAGGGGGTACCCTCAAAGTGAATAGCGTTCTTAGCAATTTTGGCTCCAAAGCTGATATCGATCGAAGTTACTCTGTGCAAAATTTCAGAAAATTCTGACGCGATTTCGCTCAATCTCTTGTAGCACCCCTTTTATGGCTAAACGGTTAAACAGCAATAAAAATAGTTCGGCTGAAGCCTCACACAACCTCTAACAGGCAAACGCCACCCACCCAGTTGAAGTCTGAGGTCGGTGTATGAGTAGTATTTATTATTTAGTAGAAAATCTATAGTTCAAGGTTTGATTTGATATTCAACAAACCAAATTAATTAAGATTCATATGAAAAGTGTTTGTAAAAACCTTCAGAAATCCTGAAGATCCTTAGGATTCTTGATGATTCTGAAGTTGAATAAGGTTGAAACAATGTCAATATGTCATAAAAACATCATATTATTAATTGGATTTAAGTTAGAAAGTGAATTTTAATAGTGGTACAACATCACAATGATGTTGAGGTTCTTGGGATAGGATCGGGGAAGATTTGTGGAATTTGGTTTTCGATTGCCTTTCTTCACTTGATCCAACCCTCCGGGGGTCTCAAAGGAAGAAAGGCTGCTGTTTGTAATGTTTAAACAAATTGCCCCACTAGCTTATATATATATATATATAATGCATATATTGAGGATATCTCAAGAACCCTTGTCCAAATGAAGTTAAAAATTTGATATCATGTGTAACTACTACTATAGAAGTGCACTATTAAGAATTCGGACCTCTCTGTACATATAATTGCTTTCAATTGAGCTTACATCTCTGACATTTGCTGAAATTCTACGAAAAGTGATCGTAATTTTTAGATTTAAAATTTTTTTCTCGGCCTGTACTTGTCAGATATTAACATCCTATATATCATTCGAAAGCCCTATTTCTGATGCATCTAACTATGAAAACAGAATGTAAATATGTTTAAAACTCATTGAGCTATTAGCGCCTAAATTTGGTCAGTGCGTGATTTTTTAGCTATCTGTAAAAAAATTGTTCATCTAATAACTCCGAAACTTTAAGGTATATCGACTTGAAAATTTGTACACAACATCTATTTCTGATGCGATTCAAGAATATATTAAAATTAGAATTTTTCGCAACAGAGGTTTTGCACAATATTGGATAATTGCATAAAAATTGGTCAAAAACGGCCAAAAAACAGCAAAGTAGGCAAAATGGGAAATTTTGGTATGGGAGTTTGAGTCCATGGATTTTGGATGTTGATAGCTCATTCGAACGAGCAAGACTAGAGGAAGATTTCATCTGAAGGTCAAAAAGCCCAAAACGCAAGATCGAATGGGCTAGAGCCAAAAAACGCAAAAAATTTGCAAAATTTTGTCGAGTTGGCCTACTTTGGCCGGCTATAGCTCGGTCAGTTTTTATCCAATCTTAAATATTTTTACATGAGTAAATCGACCATCGATCGAACTTTATTATGCATATAATATATCCCGCACTTTCAAAAATTTTTGGGGTGGCCGTGAGCAAAAACCCGAAAATCAGCAAAAAATCAAAAGTAGACCGATTTTGGGGGGGTAGGGGGTACCCTCAAAGTGAATAGGGTCCTTAGCAATTTTGGCTCCAGGGCTGATATCGATCGAAGTTACTCTGTGCAAAATTTCAGAAAATTCTAAGCGTGATTTCGCTCAAACTTTTTCAGCACCCCTTTTATGGCTGACCGGTTAAACAGCAACAAAAATAGTTCGGCTGAAGCCTCACACAACCTCTAACAGGCAAACGCCACCCACCCAGTTGAAGTCTGAGGTCATAGTGGTGTAATGAGTTTAATTTAGAGTACATAGTAGTTCAAAGTAGTTCAAAGCTTTAAACTTAATAGCAAACAAAAATAATTAAGATTGATTAGAAAAATCTATGTGAAAACCTTCAGAAATCCTGAAGATCCTTAGGATTCTTGATGATTCTGAAGTTGAAGACTGTTGAAACAATGTCAATATGTCATAAAAACATTGTATTATTAATTGGATTTAAGTTAGAAAGTGAATTTTAATAGTGGTACAACATCACAATGATGTTGAGGTTCTTGGGATAGGATCCGGTAGGCTTAGTGGAATGTGGTTTTCGATCGCCTTTCTTCACTTGATCCACCCCTCCAGGGGGTCTCAAAGGAAGAAAGGCTGCTGTTTTTAATGTTTAAACAATTGCACCAGTATTTATATATATATATATAAAGCATATATTATAGATATCTCAATAATGCTTGTCTAAATGAAGTTAAAAATTTGAGATCATGTGTAACTACTACTATAGAAGAGCACTATTAAAAATTCGGACCTCTCTGTATATATAATTGCTTTTAATTGAGCTGACATCTCTGACATTAGCTGAATTTCTCTGAAAAGTGTTCGTAATTTTTATATTTAAAATTTGTTTCTCGGCCTGTCATTGTCAAATATTAACATCCTATATATCATTCGGAAGCCCTATTTCTGATGCATCTAACTATGAAAACAGAATGCAAATAAGTTTAAAACTCATTGAGCTATTAACGCCTAAATTTGGTCAGTGCGTGATTTTTTAGCCATCTGTGAAAAAATTGTTCATCTAATAACTCCGAAACTTTAAGGTATATCGACTTGAAAATTTGTACACAACATCTATTTCTGATGCGATTCAAGAATATATTAAAATTAGAATTTTTCGCAATAAAGATTTTGCGCAATATTGGATAAATGCAAAAAAATTGGTCAAAAACGGCCAAAAAACAGCAAAGTAGGCAAAATGGGAAATTTTGGTATGGGAGTTCGAGTCCATGGATTTTGGATGTTGATAGCTCATTCGAACGAGCAAGACTAGAGGAAGATTTCATCTAAAGGTCAAAAAGCCCAAAACGCAAGATCGAATGGGCTAGAGCCAAAAAACGCAAAAAATTTGCAAAATTTTGTCGAGTTGGCCTACTTTGGCCGGCTATAGCTCGGTCAGTTTTTATCCAATCTTAAATATTTTTACATGAGTAAATCGACCATCGATCGAACTTTATTATGCATATAATATATCCCGCACTTTCAAAAATTTTTGGGGTGGCCGTGAGCAAAAACCCGAAAATCAGCAAAAAATCAAAAGTAGACCGATTTTGAGGGGGTAGGGGGTACCCTCAAAGTGAATAGCGTTCTTAGCAATTTTGGCTCCAAGGCTGATATCGATCGAAGTTACTCTGTGCAAAATTTCAGAAAATTCTGACACGATTTGGCTAAGATCCCTTGGACCCCCCCTTTTATGGCTAAACGGTTAAACAGCAACAAAAATAGTTCGGCTGAAGCCTCACACAACCTTTAACAGGCAAACGCCACCCACCCAGTTGAAGTCTGAGGTCGGTGTATTTGTGATTGTTAGTACCTACGGTGTGTGTATGTTTATGTATATGAGTACATGTGTAAGTTGAATTAATATTTCATAATTACAGTTCTGAAAAATTAATAATTAATATGTAAGATATAGAAAATTTATTTATATAATTGACTTGCTCTTAGAAAGTTGATCAAAGCAATGATCCATCATCACTATCATGTTCATCCTCTCTAGGTGGAATATTATTAGGAATGCAATTTTTGTCTTTTATTACCCTTGGTTTACTTAATCCACCCATAAAGGTATTAGAATTTGAAAGGCAATGATTCTATAGTTGTATTATAAGTTACTTAATATATTAATCTTGATGCTGTTCAAGAATTTTGAATTGAGATAATTATTCTTGCATTTAAAGTTTCTAAGATAAACTTGTTTACCCATTATGAATTTTCTATAAGCGATATTGAGACATATTACTTATATTACACCATTAAGAATATGTAGGACTCATATTAAATGAGCCATTTTTATTAAATTGCAAAGAATTATATTTTTTGAATTTTTTCAACCACTTGACTATTATTAGCCTGGTCCACACAGTCAATATTTCCAGGAAATTAAAAAAATTTGAATCAATATATCATTTGCTTAGTTATAAAATTAAAACATTTATAGAATTATTCAACACCATATAAAGTCAGCCTTTTTCAGTTGAAGTTGGGTTGAGGGAAATTGAAATTGCAAAATTTTTTAATGAAATTATATAAACAGTATTTATTTATACAAAATTGTTGTTTCATTTCTTTAAATGTGTTTAAATTATGAACTTGTTTTGTGAAATTCATGCACACTAGTTAATTAAATCGATTGCTTCATTAGGCATTTTCGGAATATGACAATTACATTGCACAATTTGGATGAGGGTAAACACAAGTCCAGTGCGGTTAGCATTACTACGTAATACCGCAATGAATGCTTACGAGCATTATTTCTAATCAAATTGCGACCTAGTTAATCCTCACTAATCTACTCTTTCAATAACAATCATGATTGTATCACCAACCAATTGAAAACTTTATTGGAATGTCGGAAATACTTCAAACAAACTAGCTACAAGCATCCAATAAGATTAAAACTATCAATACTTAAGAAATCACAAATCTAACGATTTATCATATTGCAAAATGAGTTACTTGAATTCCCTATATAAACTTTCACAAACTGCCACGCAAATTTCTGTGTCACAGGTATCTAATGACGGAGAGGATATGTGCCTTCTTGCCACTATAGTGCACATCATCAAATCAAAGAAGCCAGCGCAAGTATACCGAATGAAGCAGCAGGAGGGAAAGAGATCAATAATTGCAAGAGAACAGAGTTACTGTCACTTAATAGTATTAATTGAAAATAAGGATGGAGAAACGTTTGTTCTTTTCACACACTCGCTACAAGAAACTGCACAATTATTCACATCAACTGCTATTGGAATTGGCAGCAATGTCTGTATTTTAGAACCAACATCTTCTGAATATTTTGGAACAGACACAAACAACAAAATTGTTTGCACACGCTTCCCTTTTTTGTTGTCACATTTAACAAAGGCAATTGAAGCAAAAATCCCAGCAGTACGTCTTTCGTCCGCTTTTTTTGGATTTCGTCTTTTTGATCAACAAATTCAGCTAAAGTCTGTCAACGTCGTGCCGGACTTATGCCATTGCAGAATGTGTGACGGTAGAGACACTGTCTGCACTGGAAAATCCATCAGAGGTATTGTCATTAGCACTAATATTTTTTTAAATGGGAAAAGTCTTTCAACCAAACCCCATCTTTCAGCATATTTAGCTAGGCTGTTCATTTCCGATGACATTCTGAGGAAAAATATTGAACATATTGATATTGTGGAGCTGCGATTAGCAGTGAGGCGCATCACTAGAATAATTGAATCGTGGGATATATGCGGCTGGACCAAATGTGCTGAAAATTCAGAGGGCGAATTTATTGAGATTAACGATGTTCACATTGCGGCACTGCGGCCACACAAGGCAATTGAGGATGGCGTCATAAATGAATTGAAGCTAACAGGAATCAACTCTAATGACAACGATGGTATTATCTTACCCATCATTGTTGACTCCAGAATTTAAAAACATTTTTCTTTTATATGTTTGTTAAGTTGTAGTAAATTGTTTTGTTTGTTTCATTAATTATATTTTGAACATTTAAGCTATTTAAAATCAATATCGTATTTTAAATTTAATTATGAAGTATTTAATTTTGAAGCCAAAATTATTAAAATTTATCTCTGAATGTTATATCTTTGTTAGTTTATTCAATTATCAGATATTGTTATATAAATTTTTGTATTTAAATTTTTGAACTATATAGAATGTTTTCAATTTCATTCTGAGTTTTTTCATACCAAACTTTAATTTCGACTATAATAAGTCAATAAATTCGACAACAAAAGGCAAATAGAAAATTTAAATATATTCCTATAATATTTGTATTCAAATTTTTTAACTCTGTAGAACATGCATTTAATATTGTTACAACAATTCTGAACATTAATTTCGACTATTCTAGGCAAACAAAATGTTACACATTGAATTATAATTGATATTTAGCCTAATTTTATCATAAAATCTAAGATATCTGTTTTTTGAATTCAGAAAATATCAAAATAACAAAGCAAAAACTGAATATTAAATTAGGTATTATTTGTAATTAAGTTACTGCATACACATTTCAGTTAATGTACAATGAAATTGCTAAAATGTGCAATTTAAACATTGTTTAATTTCATATCTAAATTACAACGTCAATATCACTAAATGAAGTTATTTAGCCTGTGGGTCTGTGCTTTTAATTACGCTAGTATTACATTCATTTATATATTAGCATAGTAATAACTGAGAATTACAAATTTCAAAATCCGACTGTTAGTACAGCACTTATTCTATAATGTGTTCTATAAATTTCATAAAAAATTAAAATTATTGATTCATAATATGCAACTCTCTTGATCTATGTAAAATTTTCTACATTTGGTTTTTAGATGTTTCTAATAAAGAAAGTTAATATTTTTAGAATGAAATAGGTTCTCAGCACTTCCATTTCCATCAAATGATGTCCTTTTGATTTAATACAAATTAATATTTCATATATACAACTTTTCGAACTAACATTGGATGGAAACTTAAGATATACCTTTAAAAGCAAACGATGTCTTATTTTGAAAGAATATTGTATTATTGATATTACATGTATATGAAGAAGCTTAGTGGTTGTTTGATTTCTGATGTTTGAGGAACCATTTTCTCATAAACTAAAGTTTAGGTGAAAATGGTTCAATCACTTTTAATATTAAATTGAATATAAACGAAATCATTACTTATTTTAATAAAAATTCATTTGTTGCACTAATTTACAAAGCCTTTTAGGAAAATAAATACGAAATTTCAACATTCAAGTAAATTACTAATTTTTGCTATTTTTTAACACTTCATTTTGATTAGAGCTGTTTTAATAAACATTAACCCTAAATTGAAAATTTTTATTATAAACTATTCTTTGTTTACACAAACATATATATATATATATATATATATATATATATATATATAAAATATACAAATGCTTATTTAGCTCAATGCATGTAATATATAATTGACAGCAAAACTTAAAAAATGACTAGCATTATATTTTAGCTAAACATCATTATTTAAATTTGAAACTTCTGAATTCAAAATTAACTAGATTTTGAATCAGAATGATTTTCGGAGTGATCAACCAAAGGCAAGAGAAGCCCAAAATTTTGAAAACACATTATGAATTGGCAGAGGCAATCAATTCAAATTTTAATATCGTACATGCCATTCTTGCCATTCTATTCTGCATGCATAAGATTTCCTACAATTCCAATCCTCCACGTAAACTCTCATATAAAAAATGTTTTCGTAAATATGTTAAAGAAATTTTAGATCAACATCAAAGAACTATGGTCTGCTCTAAAATACAAAATTTTGGACTCTAATCAATAGTTATTTCCTTTTTGGGGCAGAAGCGTCTTCAAAATTCACATATTATGAACTTTGTGTTTTAGTGTTTTTGGTCCCACCCTTCTAATGTCTAAGTGCTTTTAATCTTTGAAATTAAAAAAACATTTTTGCATAATATGTTCTCCAAAGATGTTATCATAGCGTTAAATTTCAAGACTGCAATAGCAAGTAATTTCAAACAAAAATGATATCAATTGGTTATTGTGAATTAATTATTTAGCATAATTACATTATTTTTTTTATAAACTTTTCAATGTGTGATCTATTTTGTCGGGGTACAGGAATGAGAACGTAGATGTTTCTAAAGAATTGTTAGAACTTACCCTATATTCAAGTGAATGTACTCAGTAAATTCTGTAGATCTTATGATAAGTTTCAACAACTATTGATGATTTAAATTTCTTGTAGACTTCTGACATATAATTAACTCTTACATTAAAAAACCGCAATTTAAAAGTGTAAGATCAATGTATTTGGAAATTGCGATTGTTGTTACTCATATTTTCTCTAAAATCTAGTATTTGGTCAATGATTGGCTGAGTAAACTGTTTTTGCGACTTTTTGTTAGTGCTAATGTGATATATTACACTACAATCAAAAGCTTATTCCAATCTGTAGATATTGTCTTAACACTTAACTTTCATGAGAATCTAATTATTTTACAAAAATGACGATGAAATGATAATTTCACATTTTTTTCACCCTCACTACCATATATTCAATTGCGTTCTACTCAGTCAACAAATACTGGATTTTAAAAATTTTTTATTGAACTTGTGTTGCAACAATAGCACTTTTCCCTAGTTATTAGATTGGATCGTATTTTTCATTATTCAAAAATTAATAGAGCAAGGGCTCTAGTGGGTCAAAGGTGGGTAGAGTTCAGTCGTTAAATAGCAACAGCAATAGGAAAATGAACTTAATATGAAATGAATAGTAGCAAACCTGAGTGAAAATTATATACATGCATACTCGATCTATGTATATTTTATAGTCTAAGTTCTTGATTAAAAAAACTTTAATCTTTAGAAATAAATTTTTATTTGATAAAATAGAAGTTGTTTAGTGCTAGTTTTCAATATTTAGTTTAATATAGAGTTAGGCCTAATGGCAAGATACTTTTGTTTATTTGATTGATAAGATTTATTTATGCAGATATTTTTTTATTTATGCTTATATTTTAGTAATGCGAAATTATTAAGTTATATATATGTATTTTTCAAAATATATTAAATTTTAAATTTGAATATTTTGGAATTTTTTTTGAAAATTTCGTAAAAATCTAATAAATTTGTTTATATCGAAAGTGTATTTTAATACTTAATTTGACAGTTTCATAATATCAAAATAATACATTATTTATTTATAACTTCACTATTTACCAGCTTAAAATCTAAAAATATAAAGAATATATCAATATTGGCAATATCTCCAATTAAAAACTTACTATTTTATTAATTAAAATTGATTTTTATGAAGCAAATTAAGCACACAAAAACTATATAATATATGTAATTTCAAAATATATATATATATATATATATATATACTAATCCTGATTTTAAGGATATGTTGTACCGATTTCATTCTAATCTAAGAAAGTTATACAGTAATGTTTTACAAGCAATAACAATTTCTAATCATTTTTGCAAACTCATTTTAATTAACTCTTTAACATGCATAATTCAATGACTTAAAAATACAATCTTAGAAATTATTTAATTATTTAGATGTAAAAAAAGTAAGTACTTTGATTCCAAAATTTGTTGAAAATGAATTATAGAATACAAACATTTTCTAATATAAATCTTTGAAATATAATATTCAATATTTTGTTAGTAAGAAAAAGAGCAACAAACAATATATGTTATGTCAAAAAACGGATTCCGAAATCATCATTAACTTCCAACATCTTGGGGTCCCAAAGATCCCAAGCCGGGACGAAGCCAGCTTTAGTGATATCTTTGAATTTCTGTCAATTCTTTTGATTCCATCTAACTGCTATGAACATCACCCTCTTGCCAACCTAAAATAAATAAGAGGACTTTAGCCAAAATGCTATACATTTTGTTCCCATGCGCAGGTGTACACTTTTGTGTCTCGGACCTATCCTCTTTGGCGCACAAAATTATTTTTTTGTTTTTTTTGATTTTTTATTTTTGGTTATCTAACATTTTGCAATGCGCGTCTAGAAAAAAATAAACATAGCAAAACAGTGCTATCCCTGATAATCCGGAATCCCCGCGAATAGGTCACAGGGGATCCCATCTCGAAGTTATCCCTTTTCCAACTGTAAATAAATGTTATCCCTGCATTAACAACAATTGAAATCAATTGCTTATCCCTGCGCAAAATCTTAATAGACATAAATGCCTATTTCAGAAGGAAATAATTGTGAAAAACTAAACTTGCAATTAAAAGTCGCAAAATATTTAGTTCACTATTTCCTTGGTAGTTTCGTCATATCCATCTTTCGTCAATTTAACCATTGATAGTGTTTGCAGATGCTACTAATATTGCCTTAACTATTTTTGGTTTTTCAATCCAACATGCCTAAGCATAAGTTATCCCTGGCTGCATGCTATCCCTGCTTTGCATGTAATATATTTTTCGTCACAATTAATGCAATTTGCTGCATATCACAAATAATAGTTTATTGCCTCCAGAATTTTTATGGCGTTCTGCTAACTGATAGGCAAAGTCCTGCATACGCTGAGCATTTACAGGTTGTGCAATTTGCCTTAATTCCATTGCAAAACTATCTGCAGAATCCATAGTGCCAAATCCTGAAATGAAGCAATAAACTGCCCATACTTTCACTGTACTAGGTGGGCCACCGCCCCTATTCATGTTGTCTAAGGAGGAGGTAATACATTTTGTTGCCTCAATGTAAAAGATCTCTCTCCTGTCCATCGATACAAAAACTACAACGTAGTTATCCCTGTCGCGAGGTAGTTCAACATCCCTAGGCCGATAAGGGTGTAAAGTTCTGTTGACTACCGGAACTTCAAATCCACTATTTCGAGTCAGGCTAATTTGTTTTAACATTGCGTCAATATACTCTTCACCAGGTAGATGTTGCTGCAATAATTTGTTAATGACACTTAAAGTGTCGTTTCTGTTACCCACAAAGGTGATGTCAGACAGTGAGCGTACCCGTGACATTAGCACAACCAACTGTGGCTTTTCCCAAAGTTCATAGTCTTTGTTGACTGAGGACAATTGTGTTGCCACTAAAGGCAGAGTATCCCCCATTGCACGATGAATAGTGCTAGCCCCATAATGGGTAACTGGATACTGATGCCGTTTAAATAATGTCCTATTTTGACTTGTATGAACTAAAGGAGTACTAAGCCAATTAATGCCCCTCCGTTTCCAACCTTGTGCTATAAAATCATTGTTATCAGGGATACGTTTCACCCCAGGTGGAGCAACAAAAGCAAAAAAAGGTGAGTGGTTAGCAACATCACCTGGCAAAGAGTCCACTACGCAAATTTGGTTATGTGAATAACCATGAATTCGATTATTTGTGGTAAATCTTAAACAAGCGCCCTTATATAAGAGCAGAACCTCAGGTTCTTCAGCAAAGTAATTCAGTGTTTTAATCGAAAATGCATTAGCCAAAGACCATTGCAATCCACCAGAAGAAGAGTGTTCATCAACAGCTCTTATTTCAACTTTATCAATGCTGTTATCCCTGCGCACTGCAGCATAATGCTGCTCAATAGCCTGTTGCAAGGCTTTTCTTTTCCCAAATATTTTCACGCTAAGTCTGGGCACCTGAGACCAATCATCAACAAAATTGCAGCGTGAGTTAACAATTTGCTGATAGAGACTAATTTCAGGTTGAGAGATTTCGGTTTTTCATCCTAGCTCATTAATGAGCTGTAGATCTTGATCAGCTGCTGCTCTAACTGATCCATTAAACTGAATGACTCTAAACAATGTCAGCATGCTTGTTGACATCCAAATGGATTGACCATTTATAGGACTAAGCTGCTTAGAGTCCCCACTTGCCATAAGTAAAATTCCACCAAAAGGTGTGCGGTTATCCCTGACATGTTGCAAGACAAGATCGACTGCTGCTAAATGCTCAGCTGTGAGCAAACCAATCTCTTCAAATGCAAGCAAGTCAATTCGCCTTAACTTATTCCATGCATCTGGCCGATGCTTCAATCGCTTTATTGTGCGTTCAGCACAAGTCACCACATTAACTTTTTGATGATTTGATTTTAAAACAGGCAATGGCAATAAGAGATGCAAATGAGCACCCCCTAATGCCAAAGACCTCTGCGATGGGAGGCTACTAATCTGTACATTTAATCCTTGAGATCTTGCATACAAGCAAGCTAGTTTTAAGACATGCGTCTTTCCGCTGCCAGGCAGCCCATTCAAAAGTGGAAGCTTAATAAAAGCTTCATTTCCAACCAAAAACTGATCTATGGCTGCAATGGCAATGTTCAGTGCATACCTTTGTTCCTCTAAGGAATTGTCTGACTGATTGTCAGCTCTTTGTATTTGGGGAACCCACTGCATAGGTTGTTCAACTGAGGCATTAACCAAAGCATCACGATCAGGCAATCCAACAATCTGCTCATCATAGAGTGCGTCCACTAGCTTAATCTTCATTTGAAGAATCTCATCCTTAAGTCTTGCTGAAGCTTGACTTTGCACAGTGCGTAGTAGCACAGCCGGTGTTTCATGTACAGTAACATGATCAATCATTACGTTATCCCTGATTGCTTCATAAGCCTTTTCATGTACAGTAACATGATCAATCATTACGTTATCCCTGATTGCTTCATAAGCCTTGACCAAAAAGCGGTCAAACATTTTGGTTCCTCCTGGCAAATACATTAATTGTTCAAGTACATAACGTTTAAGTAATGCATGAACATCATCAATAGTAGCGTTATCCCTGATTAATTTGGCTTTGATAAAGCTATGTCTTAATGATGGTACTGCAAAAAGGTCTAACTCAGTCTCAAAACGGCCCATGCT